>JBCAUA010006691.1:1971-13352 GCA_038406235.1 Peronia verruculata | reverse complement strand
TACATTTCAACAAGATAATGTGTCCAATTAGGCAGCTACCTTTCAAATTTAAAAAAATCACTTTTTTGCATTTTTCTCGAAATTAACTTTTTGGCGCATAGGGGCCTTTTTGAACTAGCCCCTTCAATTCTTACTCAAAAACCTCGGGCGCTAAAATGTTGTCTTGTCAAGCTTGCTTGGTGGAGTCCCTGAGTTAATAAATTTTCCGCGAACTCATAAATAAAGAGAAAATTACCCACATAACAAGACACTAGAATGGGGGATGCCTCTTGTACCCTTGGCTTCACACGATTTAGACAGGTCAGTGAGGAGACCATGTTGAGTCACCAGATGTGTGCGGGGTTTTTAAAAATGACGTAACGATTATAGGTATCGATATATTTCATTGTTTTGTTGTTCACATTGTAATGAATAAATTTCTAATCCATATTAATAATTTTCATTGGTTTTGGGTTCCTATAGATGCAAGTTAAACTGTGAGAGTACATTTTATTCTGACAAACACTGTTGCTCATATTTATATTGATGGTTCTAAGAGTCAGTAGCTTGTGAAATACGTCTGCCTTTAGTTTTATGTATTGTATGAGATAACTGATATCTTCTTCCTCCTCAATCTCATCTTCTCTCTTCCCATCAGCTAAGTCAACATTTAGCAGACAGGAGTAATCAAAAAATAAATAAATATGTAAAATAAATAAATAAATAATAATAAATAAATAAATAAATAAATAAATAAATAAATAAAGTCTGTCCCTCGAGACCATAAGACATCGTATTTTTTTTTTTAACCTTTTTTTTAAGTTATTATTTTTTATTTATTATTTATTTATTTTTGTTATTGATATGCTTGTATGAATCCTTTATTCTAGAAAGACGGCTTTTGCTTGCCGGCTTGCTATTATTACGTTAAGCGGACGGGATCCCCTTGGTCACGGGGTTAGAAATCTCCTACTCTGTGAAAGTCCTATGTGTCGGGTTTGAAAAACAAATCTTGCCAGGGAAGGGAAAAATAAATCCTGTATTTAAAAAAAAAAAAAAAATTAATGTTTACCCAATTGAACCTTGGATTTTTGGGTAGGGAAGCTTATTAGGATAAGGCTGAATATATTTAAGGAATCTGTGTATATGTTTAACCACGCTAAAGAACCGTTGGCAATTAAAAATCAAATGAAGAGTAGGCGGAGAAGCAACTGCTTGGACACATTTCTGAATTCCAATTCCTATATACAAACATTTTTCTTATCAACCTGGGCAGGCAGAGGCCGAGATAATTCTTCTTTCCCAGAACTAAATAGGGAAAGTTGGATACATGATAAAAGTGGCCGAGACCTTGTTCTTAGCTCAGCGAACTTGTTCAGAGTCTGGCAGTGTTCCCATAACGACAGTGAACGCTTCTTAGTGTAATTTGTCAAACTCTTAGTTTCTTGTTTTACATTGTGGGACACACTGTGCTGTTAATGGGAGATCGTTTCGCAGATTATCTGCTCTTTCCAAAAGAGGGCTTTGTCTAAGGGGAGATCATTTGCAAAAAACTTTTACTTCCCTTTGCCAGATAAAAGAGGTGTTTAGCAAGCAGTGTAAAGAGGAAAAAAAATATTTTTCACTGCTTGCCATTCGAAAGACTGATAGCCAAAAAAAAAAATTATAACAATAACAAGAGAACGTTCTCTTTACATCATTTTTTTTTGGGGGGGGGAGGGGGGGGGGTCATGGCGTATGTCTCAAGCAAAGGACGCAAGGTTGATTTTTCCCCCTCTTTACACTACTTATTCAATCCCTCTTTTGTCTAGTAATGGGAAGTAATAGGACTGAGCACAATGATCTCCCATTAATGACACATCTACCATCTTATGTAGGCATGGCGTGGTTTCATTTTAGAACGCTGGAACTTTTTATGTGTGGTTGTGTGTATGTGCAAGAGGATGATATACAAGTGAATGTAAGATTCATAATATATTTTAATATTATGCATAGTTTTTACGATTTGTTAATATGATTTTGAACCAAGCTCGTTTTTACATTGTACAAAAAAATTCTAATTTTGTGGAAAATAAAGTTATCTTATCTTATCTTGTCAATAAAAAATAAATCCCTATTGAAGGGCTTAATAATGTGAGAACAATAAGAAACAAAGCAAAAGAAAGATGAAACTTTCTATTCATTTTCATTTTTTTTTTTTTTTTAGTTTTATGCCATTGCTTTAGATTTCAGTATCAATTACTGTGTAGCACACCTACGACTAACTGAAGTGTTGTCCTCTACGGCTGACGTGTAAGAAAACGATGCTTGATATCGATACCGTGTACATCGTCTGCACCCGCGAATAGCATCAACAGATGAAAGAAATAGAACTATGGGAAATTATGACATCACGTCAAGTTGCTGAATTCAAGTCATTCGGATGCTAGAGTAAAATTCTTCTGTCGGTCCTTCAAACAATGACACTAGTTTATTTGGCATGAACGTTATGTGGCTCTAGTGCATTCTGACGAGACAAAAGAGATATCTAGTTTATTTGGCATGAACGTTATGTGGCTCTAGTGCATTCTGACGAGACAAAAGAGATATTTATATATCTCACAATGTTTTGCTATCTAGACAGAGGACACATACAGAGAAGTGATCACCAGACAAGCGAATGTCCTGACAGTTTCATCATGAAATCTGTAAAAATCATCTCTTTCTCGTTTAAAGGAACTGAGTTGGGTTGTGTTGGGGTTTAATTTAGGAGTCTTGCGAAAACTTAAATTGCTGAATTCAAACGATCTGCTATATTACTACGTTTGAGGAACTCTGAGAAAGCCGTGTATTTTTATTACATATTGAACAGTCTTGTTCATGCAACATCATTCGTTTTCCTGAATAAATAGTGTTATCTTTTACGCCAGAATATAATGCCAGTATCTAATAGATTGTCTAAACAATGAATAAGTAATATAACGAATTACAAATTATTTGTATAGGGTAACCTCAAAACGTAAACAATTTGTTCACACTGTGCACGTGCACAGAAAACAGAAGAGAGAAGAGAGGAGAGAGAGAGAGAGAAAGAGAAAGAGAGAGAGAGAGCGAGAGAGAGGGAGACACAGAGAGAGAGAGAGAAAGAGAGAGAGAGAGGGAGGAAAAAACAGAAGTGAAACGAAAGCATTGTGTAGCATATTTACATCAGTACTGTGCACACCAGGCTGTGATTCAAAGGGAATCACATTAAAATCTGATAATTTACGCCTTTGCCTCAGAAAATGCAATTTAGTGCTTTGAGGGTGACTTTGGTACCCATTTTTGGATCACTAGTGAACACAAAAGAAAACAACAAAACAATATTATTATGTATACCTGGCAATATCCCAAGAATAAAGGTTTTATACTTTTTAAATCGGAAATGGCGAAACTCGCTGTCACATTAGATTTATAGCGTTTTGGTAGATGGACGTGCACATGCAAAGTTTCATTTCACACACTTCATTAGATTTATTTGATCAAACTGTATCGTTTCAAAATTTACAGGTATTAGTAGTTATAAAGGAAACAATATAGGTTTATTGATGGCGAAAGCAAAGTTGTTTTCAGGAAAGGGTTGAAAAATTGTTGGGTAGAAAGGTTATTTTTCTTTATCAGCCAAATCTTGAATTCATCTATATTGCTACAAAATGTTGCCATCGTCTGATTTGGTCCTATGATATGATGTGTAGTCGATAACGGTTGTTGGGTGAAGGAAAGAGGGTTTCTTTGCAACTGTTTCCCTACCATTTGTCCAAAAGGATCTGTAATCTTGATTTCCATCGATCTCGAGGATTCAGAGAATGGACTGGGAGATAAGTTTTAATGTCACCCTTTAACTATATTTACAGTCCTTAGTCTATTGAACGAGTATGCTTCATGTATGCTGGAAAAAAAAAGTAATGGAGAACATTTTCAGCATGAAATTTACGTCATTAGATGATCTTACTCTCGAAGTCAAATGGCAATGATTTGGGGGTCATGTGTACTACGTCAGCAATACTCTATGGAGAGAATGACGCACTGAACAAAATAGGCCAAATATGAGAGCTTCGCCTACTACTTCATGTACATGTCACTAGTTAAATTTGCAGGAAATTACATATCATTTTACAGAGCTGGCAAACACGAAAAAGAAGGTGATCAACAAACTACAAGCAACCCATAAGTATGGACGACTTGTATAAATCCTCCTTTAAAAGGCAATTCACTTGTTTCAAAAGGTAAGATCTAGATTCTAGATCTAGATTTCTAGATATCTAGATATCTAGATCTAGGTTCTAGAGCTAGAATTAGTAGAATCTACATATCTAGACTAGATCTAAATTGAGTCTTGATCGGTGAGATTGTATGTTTTTCCTTATATGAAATGATTCTAAATTTATAATAGATAGCTCTAGATCTAGATCCGTATTCATCACAAATATAAATTTAGGTTTTGAGATCCAAGCCGAGACCACTTCACCAAATCATTCTAAACAGAATTAAGATCGTTCAGACCCAAACGACGAACTTTGAAATGAACCTTTGGTAGTTTCCTGTCTGGTTTAAATGAGAGTCCACGTATTCCGAATCCATCAACTTGAAAGAAAGGCAATGATTCCATCGCCTCGCCTCTTCATGCATCACTAATAAACTGCATGCAATCTCTCCCCATCTTCTAAATGTCATGCGACGTTCTTCTCCGGCCTGTACCTGTTTTTAATTATTTTCCATCTATTGCCCGCCCCTTTTATCATATGCCTACGATAAGCTTCCCCAATACCTTGTTCTGTGTTGTTTCCTTTCTGCCCTCAGATATGCCCACCATGAGTCATGAGTCAGCCCAACAAAGATAGAAAGCGCAAAATGGATGCCCTGATCAGTGGCGACAACTCCAAGGCTCATGCTAGTCAAGAGAGTTGTTGTTCCTCAGCCAAAACACCATGCATGGCGCAGGGCTCCGCCTCGGGGGATTCCCAGGTCGGTTCCTTTCTAACTTTGCCCAGTCAGAGAATGTTGTACAATGGCCCTGTGCTTGTTCGAATCCTAACAGGTCCCGACATTTTTCACTTGGGGAAGACAATTGGCATTACATTTCCAGACTCGACCAAGATTAATATGGGTACAGAGATACCCGTTATTCCATTAATAAGGATTTGTGAGCTTAAGAGACATTAATTTGCCTTTGCATTCTTCCCAGGAACCTTAGAACTATGCAAGTGTTTCCTTTGGGTACTTCAAAGAAATAATTTGGATTGCAAAGTGCTAAGAAGCTATACTGTAAAGATGCAAGCGCTATGTAAATGTTTAGTGGAGTTGTTGACTCAGTAGATCCATGAAGGTTCTTTTAGCTCGTAACTTCTTCCTTTGCGCCCCGACCACATGGAAAATGAGTGTGTCATCCACTAACACACTTGATTCTTCAACATAATAGCAATACCAGATGGCATTTAAATAGGGCTACTTCCCTACTGCAGACCCTATGTGCTTTACAATCTACGTGTAGTGCTCCACTACCCCGACAGACCCAGTTTAGACGCTTGTCTTCCTTCATAGCTTCCTGGGAACCACACAACTTAGCGACTGCCTGTTAGTGTCAATTTTTGTTAGTGTTAATTTTTTTTTTATAACATAACGAGACTATTCTGTCGCTGGTTATGACCAGGACTCATTTAACCTGGGTCGAGTCCGGAAATTTTTGTAATCTTTTTTCCCGTATAACAAAATGTCCAACTCATTAAGGATTCGAATCAAGAAAAATCTGATCGCGAGTCCAACGGTTTAACAAGTCATGCCACGAAGCTTAAAGATGCATTAGCATATAAGGCTATAAGAGTTTATTTCGGGCTTATATACAGCTTATCTTATAGTAATAACATCTTGTAATCGAAATGCTCCTTATATAACTTTAAATCGACAATGATTCCATGATCATCTATCTATCCATAAATAAGAAAATTATAAGCATGGGGTATTCCTAACGTTTTTTTTTTTTTTTTGCACTTGTACTATTTTGATACTCACTAACTGTCTTTTGCATTCTCTTGTAACAAGCTCGATAATAACAAACACACACTTTTAACTCTTGAATATCCGGACAAATTTAGGCCCAGTCCTGCTGATGCACTGTTTTATGTAAGAACACAATATAATACTCTCTGTTCCCCCTCCCCCCCCCCTCCCCAGGGCAACATGTGCCATGAGTTTGTGACGGTGCTGCGTGACCTGGAGAACGAAGGGTCCCCTGCCGCCATACACACCCACGCCTGCGAACTGGAAGATGTCTGGTCTCACAAATACCCGCTCCCTCTCAGCAAGTACCCACCCAAAACCATCAAAACCGGTAAGGCAGGAAAATAAAATGCAGACCCTGCGTTGCATGTAGTAGTAGGGCTACTGTATCATGTATTTCCAAAGTGCCACTCCTTCATACTCACTTGTCTATCCCCACGTAAAGCCGCATATTTACTCACATCCATCTGTTTTAGTTTCCCTGTACAATATTTGATTATCCAAATTAATATACACATTATGATATACCTTTCATAATTTGTGAACGCATCGTCTGTACAGCGTTGTATTATGTATGAATCTACTTTGACCAGTTTCTTTGACGTGCTAGATTGTCATTGTCATATCAGCCCAAAACAAACAAACAACAAACAAAACTGATAAAGTCGAGAAGAAGAAAAACTCTACACTGTATGTAGCATATCCTCTCATCCCCATTTATCAAAATTAAAAACACTCGAGCCGAAAGCATTGCGATTACCCCTTATAGCCGTCCAACAGGAAAGGAAATTCCATAGAACCTCCTCAGTGTACTACGCAATACATTTTTAATCGGGCCTCTTGCCCTCTCATCGTATTATTATCTTAATCCAATAGCAGCTGACCCCAATTAATAATAATTCTATCCATCAAAGTTGGGGAGAAAAATTTACATTGTGCATTCGAACCATTTCCAAAATGCCATCGTCTCAAACCCCTTTACTTCCCTATTTTCCTCAATCCGATATCACCTCGGTCTAAAGCTGTGGGCTAATCTGCCAAAACCATTACAACTGATTAAGAAAATGCCATGGCAGTGGCACTGTCAGCCTCATCTAATCCAACTTTGTTGTCCATGACCGGCAAAGAGTTTGTATGATAGCTGTCTACCATTGTCAATTCCAGGAAACAAACACTATGACGCCATAATTCCCGACTTACCGAAAATTGGATACAAACCTTTGCAGGTAAGATATAGCCCAGCTCTTGTGAACAAAATAGCACATAGACATGTTCGTTTAGTGTGTATAAAGTGGTACACATTTGTCCATTATAAATACAGGTTACAGATACGCATGAACAACTTTTAAAAATTTGTTCACATATACGTCGAGAGAGATGTGTTGGTAGAGAGTTAAAGTCACTGGTTTTATATTAATCAAAACCATATCAGTGCAGCCTGAAGGCAGTGAAATACAGAAGGTTCAAGGGTCAAAATTTCCCTTTACTCTTTTACTGCAAAGTACATCGGTTTCAGTAGGTTGTGGGGGAAGGGGGGGGGGGGATTTCAGATTCTCCACCAACTGCCAGTTTTTCATTTAAAGCGAGTCTCATTTCCCTGAGACATAAATGAATCATATAAACACTTTCGTCACTGTTCTTTTTCAAGCAGCACCAATGCAAAACCTCAAGAATCGAGTTCTGTTGAAGTATCTATGGGACACCTTGAGGAGTTTAGCTTCTTATGCTAACCTGCGAACATATTGTCTTTTGATCTTGAACTCTCCGCCGTCAGAAAATTGAAAGTTATTACCAAACTTTTATTACGCTCTCTTAGACTGATAGAACCTGACTGAAGTTTGTCTTTCAAGATTGATCATACCGGCTACTGCTTTTATTTTTGACAATTTTGATACTTACAAACACAACATTCTAGGACATATCCACGCCGATGTTTCATGGAGGGACGCAGCAGTTCATCATGTCTTCGCGAAAGGGAAAGTAGAAAAGTCCAGCTTAAGTGTGGTGGATTAACATTATTACAGATGCCTAATCATGATGAAAACAAATGGTACTCTTGTCTGTTCTCTCTCCATGGAGGTGATCGCCAAAGGTCGTTCTGGCACTGTCATCCTGGCTCAAGATCTGAGAGATGGCATTGAGATGCGAGAGACAGAGTGTCAGCCGGTGGCCTTGAAACTGCAGTCTGGCAGAAAACGGAAACAAAACGCACACGTGTCAGTTGAGAGAGAGAGAGAGAGAAAGAGAATGAAAAAGAGAGAAGGGGGGGGGGGTGCGTGGGTGGGTGGGAGGAGGGACTTGTGTGAAAGATTAGGGAGGAGGAAGAGACGAAAAAGGAGGACGATTCTTGTGTTGTTTGTTGTTGTTTGTTGTTGTTTGTATTATTTCTGATATTTTTACTTTCCTATTACTAGAACTACTACCACTTGTACTGTGTTTTACTGCCGTCCCTATCAATACTTTTGTCACAACAATTACTCTTCTACTATTACTCAGTACCTCTTTTATGGTTACCGCTACTAATCACAACAACTACTGCTTTTATTGTTGGCAAGCTTACTACCACTCACAGCAACTACTCCATCTACCATTAGTAATCATAACAACAACTTCTTCTACTATTACTAATCGCAACAACTGCTTCTCTTCATATTTTTACCACTAATCAGAACTTGTATTATTAACTTATCACAACGAGTACTTCCTTTACTATCAACTAACAAAAAGATTATTTTTCTTCCACTATTACTACTAACAATCACAAATACCACTTGTTCTATTATTATTACTCCTAATCACCACTACTACTACTTGTACTATTACTACAACTACTTTTTATTATTACTACTACTCAATATACTGCCGCTAGTATTGCTACTTCTGCTGATTTCAATATCTCTGTAGCTATCACTGCCACTACTGCTTTCCTTACAGTTACTATCACTGTTATTAACACTTGCCCTACTGTTGTGCTACCACTACTGTTGTCGTTACCATTATAGTTCCAATAACAACTTCAGCTACAACTGATAGAAAGAGTAAATGTCATCACATCTATTATTGAGACTATCACTATCTCATCTACTCATGCTTTTCTTTCTTTCTTTCTTTCTTTCTTTCTTTCTTTCTTTCTTTCTTTTCTTTCTTTCTTTCCTTCTTTTTCTTCTTCTTTCATTCATTTATTCATTCTTTCTTGCTTGCTTTCTTCCTTTCCTTCTTATTTTTGCCATCTTATCAACCAGTTTTACATTTACTAAGTGTCCTACTTGCCACTCTTCTGTGTACCCCTGAAACACCACGAACAAATGATCACCTCTAGTTAATGATCCAATTGTTTCTACAAACACCTGTTACATCACAATATTGTCAGCAGTATTACCATAACCGCACTTTCAGCATTTCCATTACTACAGTTATCACAGCTATTATATTTATTACCATGCTATTAGTCCACCGTTTCTTTTTTTTTTTTTCTACAACTACCACCACTACCATCACTGTAGTTACCACCACCACCATTACTACTAACAGCACCTGTTCTATTACAGCCGCTACTGTTAGAGTTACCATTTCTATTACTATTCTTACCATTACAGATATAGAACATACATCATAGCCTCACCACCCCGTTTTCTTGTGTTGTCACATAGTCTTTGATGCGCTGTTTTTCTTTTCCCTACATATTCATATCTTCTATAAGCTACTGATATAGAATTTCATTGCCAGCTTTATCTTAGCAGTTAAAGTGCAATTCTTGCTTTTGCTCTGTCAGTCTTTAAATCTAAAGCGCATTTGTTTCTCATCAGACCAGAAGACTTTACAAATAAAGAATCTCTCTCAGATGAAATTCTCATCCACAAGCGGCTCCAACACCAAAATATTGTAGCTCTCATCAACACTATCGCCTATCAAGGTAAGTTCATCAACTGTTCGAAATCGCTCTTACCATTATAAGTCTCATTTTTGTCCCTATATCTTTGTAAATAACAGGCTGCCGACAAGAAGAGCTTCAGAGGCCTAAATAAATCACTCAATGGTGAGCTAGATCGTGGTTCTAATGGTCTTGTGACAAAACCTCAATTTCCATCAATTTAATCATTTCCCCATCTGAAAATTAAGATATAATTTATATAACGCCAGTAAGCAGAAACAATGAAAAAAGACACAACACAGACGGAACAATATGAATAAGACAGTTCACTTTTTGGAAACTGACAAAGACATCTGACCCTCGGAAGCTGGACTGGAAAAGACTTTTGATCTGGTGCAGAAAGAACCGAATTGAACGTCCTGTTCTTCCTATTTAGTGACTTAAATATTCCCACCAAAAGATAAAATCTAAATCGATTAAAAAAAAAAAAAAAAACGTCCAAAAATCTATAATGAGTTGCCATTTCAATATTTATAAATTTTGTAAAGCTGCACCCTTGCTTAATGTTTTTAATAAATGCCTTGTTGGATTTTGCTGAGCACTAACATTGTATGTTCACTGTCTGTCACTTCCCAGGTCGTACAGGTCTCGTGCTGGAGTTTTGTGACAGCGGCAATCTGGAGACGTTACTGCGTGCCCATGACGCCAGATTTGTCAGTGAACCTATCGCACGACGCTACCTCAGACAACTTCACAGGTCTGTTTAGACCCAAAACAAAACATTGAAAGAATACTTACTAAATCACTATCTGGACAAAATTTAGCCTTTATATCATTCAGAATCTCCTTGTGATCACTTGCCACTCCCTAAGTTCATTTTCTGGAGCTCACATACAACAAATACAACAGATCATTCAACACGAGTTGTCGTTGTGCAACTTGTGATTGTAAACAACAGTCTAATAACAACAATGTCTAAGAAAGCAAGAGGAGAGACTGATAAGTTTTTCATGCATCTCGACTGAACGACAGGTCACGTTTGTTCACAATACGGTAACGTTTACCACGTGGCCGAACCCCTTGCCATGTGGAGATTCTCGACTAGCAATTAACAGTTTCTGTTGGAAATAATTATCTAAAATGGGTAATTAGATACAGTTTTCATCTGAAAGACATTAAACTTACCCACAACATTCGCTTTTGTCATCATTGTCGCAGACACTTACAAGGGAAGTAATTTGGCATTAGCTACTGGAGTAGATAAAAAGTCTGATTACTTTTCCTGCCTATACGCAATCTTAAAACAAAAATATCTTAGTCACTGTTCACATGTGTTGATTTGGGGTCGTGGAAAAGAATTACTGAGAGATCAGTAGCAGTCAAAATTTAAAATAGAAGCACCCAAACCCCATACAAAGTAAAAGTGGTTGACTAGAATATATATATATATATATATTTCTAAAAAAAAAAAAAAAAAGACTTACATCATAGATCGTAGACTGCCAGTCTTTGCTTT
>JBCAUA010006690.1:9845-27671 GCA_038406235.1 Peronia verruculata | reverse complement strand
GTTGTAATGAAATCCTTGGTCTTACATCTTAAAAAATGTACCTTGAGTAGTTAATATAGAAGGGGTACCGGTATGACTACAGCGCAACTTTTTGCATCTTTTACTATTTTTGGTGCAACTTTTACCATTTTCTGGTGCAAACTTTTTTGCAACTTTTACCAAAGAAAAGTGCAACTTTCCGCGGGGATAGGCGTCGACTCATCTCTCTGTATGCAGTAAAACGGTATAATGACTCTAAACCCCACCCAAAATTGACTCCCTGCCTTGTGTTCGCGTGTTATATTACATGGATATTAAGATAATGGGACTACTTTTGTTTTATTTTGTTATCATTATGATTATTTTGGTGTTGTTTTTGTCTCTTAAATGATTGTATGCCAGTTATGAAGCTACTGGTTTAAACATTCTGGATTTCTAGAAGAGAGCTTGGCTGTGGAAGATTTAAAAATCTGCTGGGTATTTGTGATCTATAACATAAAGGTAAGGTTAACGCACTTTTTATTTCCTGATTTGAGATGACTCCTCACATGCACTTTATAAGCTTGAATCAAATGAAATATTCAGAAAAAAGAAAAAAAAAAAAAAAAAGGTGTGCAAAATGTGAGCATTAAAGTAACCTTTCCGACAGGTTGCAAGTAAGATCTTTAATACAACCGTACCAAAAACTTGCAAAATGTAAAAATTTATTTAGCTTTAAAAAAAAAAAAAAAAGTAAAATAACTGATGTTATGAAGCAATTTCAACAAGGCAATTTCCTGACTGGAAGAAAATAAGGTATAATAATTCCTTTTCTGCCAGATTATTTGAAGCAAAACGTGTATGATCATAAAATCTTGTTCCCACATTCAACCATGGGGGATAATATAAGACGTTCCTCCTTGGAGACGCACAAGTAATACAGATTAATGGTGGAGTTTGTTGTGAGGAAATCTCGACATTTGAAATATATATAAATTCTGCAACTGTCAGTAAATACGACTGATTGACGCTACACAGGTAAACGGCGATGCCATTGGTTATTGTGTTATTCATACTTTTCGCTATGTGTCAGGCTCAGAGCTATCAGTATCACTTACAGTGAAAATTGCAAGGTTCACTATAAAAGTAACTCTGTATCATTATGTGTATGGTTACAGTGTAAGTTACCACTACCATTATGTTTCAGAGAGAAACGTGTGGTTACATTATGCACGGTAACATAATTAGATCAGTTATGACTTTCACTACATTTAAAAGAGACAAATTTCTCGTCACAATGGTATAACTTTCAGTATTCACTATGTTTCAGATAAAAACTTGTAGTCACATTGTACGATTACAGAATAATTTATGACTTGCACAACATGACAGAGACATATTCCTCGTCATAATGGTAAAACTTTCAGTATTCACTGTGTTTCAAATAAAAACTTGTAGTCACACTGTGTACGATTACAGAATAAGTTATGACTTTCTCTATGTTTCAGAAATAAACTTGATGTGTGCAATCTCAGTGTTATAGCTTCCCCTATATTTAAGAGATAAACTTGTTGTCACAGTGTGCAAGATTAAGAGTGTCAGTTATAACTTCCACTATGTTTGACATACAAATATGTTGTCAAAT
This sequence comes from Peronia verruculata, assembly GCA_038406235.1. NCBI lineage: Eukaryota > Metazoa > Mollusca > Gastropoda > Systellommatophora > Onchidiidae > Peronia > Peronia verruculata. The sequence goes on along the minus strand of JBCAUA010006690.1, from coordinate 26,068 downwards.
TGTTAACGGCGAAAGTATAAGTTCCAAACTTCCACTGTGTTTCAGAGACTTACTTGCTGTCACAGCGTGCACGATGGGCTCACTGGCTACTCTTCTACAGCTTGTGCTGACTGCCACAATATGCTGGGCCGCTTACGATTTGGATGAAAAAGTAATTAACTTATTTATTTTCAAATATCTTTCTTTCTATTTATGTTGTTACACATCTTCATCGACCATGTCATGAGATTACAACACCTTGTCACCCGACAATGCTGAAAAGGATGAGAGAGAAGAAGAAGATTGTGGATAGCATAAAATCATGGCTCAAAGCAGAAAACATGTCCATCTAAATTAACAGCAAACGAGGGCTCGGGATATATGGAGGAAACTGATGGCCATAGAGAGATAGCATACCACCTAATTATTACTATTATTATTGTTGTTGTTATGATATTAATTTAATATCCACGTACATGTAGTTGTATTGGTGCCTCCTTCAGGAAAAACGGCCAAGAATATTATATGGAAAATGTCATGGGGAAAAAGTCGCTGTTACATAAGTTTTATTGTTCCGATGGAAAGCTGTAAAGTTTTTCTATGTGTGTAATACTAACAGAGACTGAGCATAACAAACCGTTCTTCTTTAGGATGATAAAAAATAATAAGACAATGACAATATTTATTTCAGATAGAATACCATAATCCATTCCTTTTTATTTGTATTTTTTTTTTATAAATATATATTGTTACACCATTTGTGTATACTGTATTCAAGGACACGTCAAGCAATGGGAACATGCATTCCATTCCTTAGTAACAACAGAGAAAGTAACAATAATATAATACTATGACAACATCAACAATCTCAGTAAAAACAACACGAAGCATAACAACAATAACAACAGCAATATATTACATTTACAGCAACAACAACAAGAATAAGAATGTAATAATAGGAACAATAACAACATATTATGTTTTAAGATGTTTCAAAGTATATTTACAACAAAGTTTTCCGCAAATGCCTGGCAAAAAAAAAAAAAAAACGCTTTTAAATCATTGATACCGACACGACAATTGCTTCACATTGTCTTTTCCTGAAAAGACATATTCGGTTTTGCTAAATGGATTAACACATCAGGTGATCAAATAACTAAGAAGATATCATAATATAATGTTAATAGTCCACAGCTATTTTGTTTTCAATTTCTCTATTCTCAGTTTTCACAACTGGACAAGAAACTGGACATAATCATCTCAGATCTGGAAAATATCACTGCGACCGAGCCAGAGCTTGCCGATGTGCCGAAAGATGAGTCGGTGACGACCATTGCCCCGTCTATGGTTAGCAAAGCAATGCTATGATACATGTATACTGGTGAAGCCTTCTGAGCCGTCTTTTGTGCCCGCTATCTAGGCAATGCTATGTGGGTTAAGTTTCATACCCACCCGAGTGATTGTTGTCTTGGCAATGCTACATAATAATTAATGTATTAGTACCGGTAATTTAATTTAATTAATAATTAATTTATCTATGCACGCTATCTCGGCTGTTCAATGTAGCTGTCATGAACTTCTGTTGTTGTCGATTCTGTCAGTCTCCGCCTCCTGGTAGGCCCGCAATAGCCCCTCCCCCCGCCCCCTTTCCCCTATCCTCCACCCTCAGCCGGGCTAATCAATAAAAAATGTCTATTCTTAAAGTATATTCTGTCATTGACCTGCAGATCATGTAACAGACTAAACCCATCGAACATTCGTGAATTCCGTCATAAAGTGGATCAAGGAGCAGGAAAGGACAGCTAACAAAAGTACTCGTACTTGTACCACTGATGCATCGATGCAGAATATGACTACTTAATCGTAAGCATAGTCAAAAACGACATGGTAGTAAATATGTTTTTTTTTTACTTATTTGAAGAAGTTCAAATTTTGACCATTTGACCTAACGTTCAAAAGGCAAACATTATTTATTGGTAAGTATTAGGCGCAGTCTATTTGGGCCTATTGGCCTTGTAGACCTGAAGTCTATTTGGGCCTATAGATGCACCTCTTTCTCTCTGCCCGTGCGTAAGAAAGTTATTGTATCCAATTCGTTAGTTGTGTGACGTGTCGGGGGAATGCGCTCCCATATGCGAGCCAATACAAAATTGTTTCGCCTTTACTTTGTGATGCAACTTTTTTATTTGCCTATGCTTCCTCGTTGCAATTCGTCCTGTCCATAGACAAAAGAAAAGAGAGAGAGAGGAGAAAAAAAAAAAAAAAAAAACAGTGCATAGGAGAAAGGTCAAAATGATTTTCAGAATATACCTGTTTAGTGTTTGGGCAATTGATCGGTGATATGCTACAGAATATAGTAGATTTACTACCGGTATTCCTTCTTCACTTGATATATAAATATCTCCAAATCGCCCACAATGGAGATAGGACAACAAAGAACTGAGCTCAAGACTTAAAATACATGTACCGTACTTGTCTCAGGATGTTTCATATACTAAAACAAAAATAGCAGCAAGCGGGTAGGTTCTGAGTTTGCTATAAAGCAAATAATGAAAAATTCTGAACGTATAATGTACATGTACTTACTTACTTACTTTCGCCTGAAATCCCCCCTCCCCCAGGACATTGGCCAGCGACAAGACTTCTCCAGGCACCCCGATCCTCGATCAGACGTTCTACTTGCTCCCCAGGTGCAACCCATCCTTTCGATATCTGCTTCCAAGTCCCGGCACTAGATATTTTTTGTCGGCCTCTTTTCCTTTTCCTTTGGGGGTTCCAGGTTAGGGCCTGTCTTGTGATACTGTACACTTACATCTCTTTGTTTCATATTCTTTAGCCAACAAATGACACAGAAGAAGAGGAGGAACTCGCAGATCTTACAGTAATACGATCATGGATTACTCCCTTAGAAATACGGCGGGAGCCAGAGGAAAACGACGTTAAGTATACCATAAAGTTCAAGGGTGCCGGAAGTGGAATTCTCAGATGGACAGAGGGTTATAATTCACGGAACAGTAAGGCCATGGTTCAGTCCGCAGATACGTTGCTTTGTTTGTATGTTTGTTTTCGTTGTTGTTTTTATTGTTGCTGTTGTTGTATAGTGGTGTAGCTTATCAATTCTGGGCTGGTGTATGTATTTTCACAAGAATGCTTGCGCACACGTCTATTACAGATCGCTGAGCTTGGTACTGAATTAAACAATCTTTCTGGACAAGAGCAGTTAAACCAACCAAAAAAAACGTGTCATCATTAATTACAACAAAACAATAGAGTTATCATCATCAACTACAACGATAACGATGGTGCCATCATCAGCAGCAATAGTGTAATCATCAACTACAGCGGCAACAATAAAGCCATCATCAACTATCACAAAGACAAAAGTGTCATCATCATCAAAACAATAAAACAATGATGTCGTCATCATCAACTACAACAACAACAACAAAAGTAGTACCAGTATTATCATCATGAGTTACAATAACAATAGTGTTACCATCAACAATTACAACAACTGCGTTATCAATATCATTATCAACTACAACAATAACAATGGTTTCATCATCAGCAACAATAGTGTAATCATCAACTACTACAACAACAATTGTGTAATCATCAACTGCAACAACAAAGACAATAACACGCTTCAGTAACAGTAACAATAGTAATAACATCAGTACAATAAAAAATAATAATATCAGCAACAAAATTATAACAATTATAGTTACACATGAACCTAGACCATGTATTTTATTTTTTTACTATGAGGTCATAAATAAAGGGAATGGCCAGTTGGACAGTCAATAAATTGAGTTATACATACATTGAGTTATTAGTTGTGATGACAAATTAAAAACAAAAACAAAAAAATACGCGTACCCCGGTAACCTAAGTCAAGTGTCTTTTTAATACATGTACATGTATATTGTTTGTTATTTCAGCCGAACTGCAAGAAATCAGCGAGAGTCCGGACATACAGGAACTCAGTTACACAGTGTTATATTCATCTTCGAGGCAACTGGAAACTAAGTTTTACCAACCTGCAAATTCCAGTAATGTGTAAGGAAACTCTCAGAATGATATTTATTATCCACTTATTCTTTGCTTCCTTTTCATATGTTTAAACGCTATAACACCCATTTCTTCATCCATAGAGTATATGCAGTGCCCCGAAGTTCGCGCCCTATTTTTAGCTACTCTGCCTAAATCTTGGGAAATCCCGTTCCTGTAATCAAATGAGAGTGTTAATCATTCTCGAGAGATCTGAAGCGGTTCGGGAAAACCCGAGGCGCGGACTTCGGGACACAGACGATATATGTGCTTGATAAGAATGGCCTGTGGCTGTATTCTATTCTGTACAGTATAAAATATAGCAAAATCTACAATTCATAACTCATCACCGGTCCCCTAGAGGTAAAATTAGGCAAACTCCACTCTAACAATTTTCATCACAAAATGGATTGCAAGCTTTCACTGTCATACTATGAGATGAGGTCATAATTTTTATCAAACCCATACTCACAAACGTACTACCAACTTTCAATAAGCTTGTGGATGTAATTTTAAACTACATTATACAACAAATAATTGCCCTCATATGCTGAAATTACACGTAGAATCATATCCTTGCATATCCTCAAGTGTTCTATCAATCTTAAAAAAATCAAAAATATTTGTAAAAAAAAATACTGCCATGCCATAGCAATGTGTGCAACCAGTTTCCACGTCACATTAGAATACTACAGTACTCTTACAACTGCTAATAACTAACAAACTAGTTACTACACTGGTCTATAAAAGAAATTTGAAGAAAAATATACGAATGAAAGAAAGTATGAGCAGTCGGTATGATGGTTGTGGTGCAAAATAATTCTAAAGTAACTCCTACAATTACGCTACTGACACTTTTTATTATTCACTTCATTAACATACACATCTAGTAATAGACCTGGAGAGTAAAGAAAAAAAAAAAAAACCCAGTCCAAATTAAAAATGGCATTGCTTTCCCATTCAACAAAGTACATGTATAGGCACATTTGGGGCTACAGCAATCAGGCAAGGACATTTTTTTTTCCACAATTATGTACTGATCTTTCCCACCCATGGCTCTTAAAAAGCTTATGCCTTTCTATATCAAAAGCGGATATCTAAGTTTTCAAAATGATTTGTCTCAAACTACTCTTTTCAATTCTGTATTTCAAACACCCTTCTTCTAAACTGACAAAATGCATGGCTGTAAAACTCAAAAGAGGCAAGAATAAGGAAACACACAATGTTCACATATAGTCCTACAGCTCCCCCATTTAACAGCCTGTGTCATGTTTTAGTCACTTCGAACTGCTCCATATATAGGACAAAAAAGTTCAATGAACTCAGGAATGGGATATAAAAGATAACACATCAACAAGTTACAAACAATCTGTACAAGTAATGGGTATTTACACCAATTAAAAAAAAAAAAAAAAACAACTCATGATGACAGTCAATGTATCTGACATAACATTTACATAAGGATTCAGACATAAAAGTATAAATGCTAGCATAATGTATGCTTTAAAAAGAGGGGAATAGGGCCTTTGATGTGCACAAAATGGATGACACAATGCCTCTGTAGCTTTCTCCTCGACAAGTCCATCAGGCTACCAGCAGTGATGTGTCAATTACTGCTTGTTAAGTGAAGCTTGCACATGTATTACACTGGCTGGGTTACAGCTTTTTACAAGAACTAACTCTCCACTAATAATGCAGAATGCCAAATCTGGGAAACAGTTTCGCAGTGAAAGACAAAACCAGCAACTAAGTTCAATATGCCTTCTCCGTAATGTCTCAAACAGTTGTGAACTCAATCATAAAAATCAGCTGAGTGTCCAAGGGCAAGAGAACCAACCATGAAGATTTCCTGCATGAATCTGGCTGGAATGCCTTAATCATAAATTGCAGCTATATCTTAGATTCTCTGCCATGTGCCAATACCAGAGTCCCTGCTGTTAGCCAACAAAATTTTACTGGTATTCATGGTGTGCCATATCTCATGAAATAAGGAGTCCTTTTAAAACCATGAGTAAGTAGAGGATGTTTTTTTTTGCTGGTGATAAATAATCATGTTGTTCACCCTACTACCACACATGGGGCCATCATCTTTTGTTGCAGCTGACAAGACTCATTTCCTGGGGAGACGGCGTGTGGCTTTCTTCATTGGTCTTCTCACACTTGAGTCACCAGCTCTACGAAAAGAAGAAAAAAAGAAAGAAAAGAAGCAGGGTTAGAAATCAAATGCAAATGGGATGGGAGACAACCAGTCGACATGCATGAAATAGCACAGACATCACATACTTGTTGGACCAGAAGAAGGGGTGACAGAAAGAGAAGTAATAATGAATATGTGCCATTATGTAATCAGGACAACATAATCCATTTCCATAGCTGCCAACCTTTCCAAAAAGAAAAACAGACTCCAACAGTACCGAGTGTACACAACGCGTGGAAACCCCCATTCACAAGAGAGTAAAACATGAAAACTATGCCCAAAAAAATCAAAGGATGAAAGGCTCCTTAAAAAAGGATCTAATATGTTTCTACTTGAATAAAACTTACCAGTTTCAGCACCCTTCTAGAAAGAAGACAATCTATGTAATAGTTCATAAGTCTTCAGAAAAAAGTTTCTGCAGAGAAAATCATCAACACGAAAAGGAGACAGGATTGGGGCGTGGTATCCTTTTCTTTCTCTATCTAGTATCCCTAAGATCAGCCCCTTCGTCCTCACTGCTGGCACTCTGTTCACACCCGAGATCGTCAATAGCATTCTTACTATCAGTATCTGAGTCAACTGTCACATTATTTTCAAAATCTTCATCAAATTAATCCCAAGACATCTCACTATCCGGATCCTCTTCATTGCTGATCTTTTGTTTTGCCACTTTCTTGGCTCAATTCACACATAAACTGCGATTGTAAACACAAACTTCTTCAAATTGCACCCCATCGGCTTATTTTGAACAGGATGTCACTCTTCTGTGGCTAGAAACACAGGATGATCCTATGTAACGTGGGATGGTCGGCAGGTCAGTGAGGAGGCTAAGATGACGAACACAACGATTCTGGGTCAGCATATGTTAGTGAACCCAGTAACATCACCTACAAATACCACTCACCCCATGGTAAATCCTCCGCGCCCAACTGCATTGCCTGAGGCAGCACCAAATCCCAAGCCATCCTGTGTCAGGGCAGGAGTGGAGGCACCTCCAAATGGAAAGACAGGTTGAGCTGGAGCAGCAGTCTCAGCCTGCAGATAAAAGAGCATAAAGATATTCACAAGCAGTAAATACATGAGAACAATTTCTACAATCATAACAACCCACTGTAAAAGCCTTATTGTACATACTCCATGACAATGTGACGAAAAGCAAAATATCCATTTAGGCCCACACTTCTGTGTTGGTGTAAAAACATCACAGGAAACAGCAGGATAGGAGGAGGAGGGCAAGAAGTACTGCAACGGTCATACATAGTCACTTGCCATGCGAGTACAGCATCACAGGCAGGATTTCAGATGGGAGAGTGGGACCACAGACTGCTACCGACAGACAAAATCTAGAATCAACTGTCACATGGGGCCAAAAAGGCTGCGTTTGAAACTGAATCAAGTGCTGAACTCATTTGCTTAATAGCAAAAACAGACTACACTACAAACCAAGCTTGAAAGAATATTAGGCCCTAACTTACAGTTTATTGGTATCTGAAGATGATATGATAACTCCTGATACATGACTAGCCAAATGTAACATTGCGCCAGCAAACCTTACTTTTGACATAATTCTGTTCTTTAATAAAGTACCAAAATAAAGCTGACAAACCGACGACCAGTGACTGAGACTGAGCAGACTAATGGCAGACAAACTAGACATGGGTTAGAAAGTTCATCCAGGCTCCCTGTACTAGACTAAATCAACATACAAAGCAGGTAAAGACCCGCTACCCACTTCAGACCAAGGAGCCTGGTTTAGATCTAGACCTACTTTATTATAATCTTGTGCAAGTGGGGCCTTGCAGGCAGGATTTCTGAGGAGGGCTACGCGTGCATGCCACTCACAAGCAGGGCAGACACAAAACTGCAACTGAGCTGGCGGACAAGACCAGTCCTGTGTTATACATACTTTGAAAAATCCAGTTTATCAAATCACTGTGAAAAAGGGTAAAACACGGGTTTGACCCAGTTATTGCGAAGTGGGTAATTAAAAAATCCAGTTTATCAAAATCCAGGTCGATGCCCAGCACTAGTTGTTTGAAGATCAAGATCGCAGTTTGTAGCGCTTAAGTCCTCATACCCGACAATATGCAGTCGAGTGGTCGCATGAGAGTTGTTGATGGAAAATCAGCACACCAGGATACTGACAACAACAAATAATGCACCCATGATGTTAAAAAGACTAGTGTAGGAGGGCAGCTGTTCGTGATCTAGATCTAGGAAACAGATCTAATCTACTTAAGCTTGATGATTATGATGATGGCACTGCTTGTACGATCTTTTTAGTTCTAAGAATTTCCACTTTCTGCTAGCTGTATAATTTTATAGTCCTATTCCAGGATCATATGAAAACGCAAACTTCTCTCAAAACTAGGTCTGTGCATGACCGGCAATCTTCGTGACCGATGGTTGTTAACAAACTCCGTGACAGTCAGTCACCGGTTATTATGTCTGTTAGATATTTTTCTCTTTGCCATGTATGACGTCACACCAGTTATGGTTATGGCCTTGGAACCAAAAAAAAAAAAAAAAGCCACCTACAGTCTCACACCCAGCCTGAGTTTCCCTCACTTAACCTTTGACCAGGAACTTAGATCAAGAAAGTCTTGGGGTGTGAAACTCAGTATTTCACTAATCTGACTTTGCAGATGGATCGGGCATCGAATTCTAGTGCAGTTTGATTCCAAATATTACCTTATAACTTTCATTAATTAAGATTTTAATTTGATCAATAAACTGGCCATGACCTTAGTGATGATACTGGACAAGAGGAAACCAGTAATAAATCTGACAAAGGTGAGGTGCTGAAAAGAGCCACATCCTGACAGTGATGATGATTTGCCACAATAATTTCACTCCTTATTTCTCTCAGACTGACAGACATGAACTTAATGTCAGGGCTGTCGATTCAAAATTGAGCAAACCCATGAACCTACTCAGCCGGCAGATGAAATATTATATGCGACTCTCATTTCATCCCACACAGACCACATACAAAAGCAAACTGAATGCTTTGTCCCACTCAAAAATAGTATAAGAAAGTCTAATCAAAGTCAATGATGAATAACACTAATGGCAAAAAGGTAGTCCCCGCCATAAGTACCCTTAATACATAATAACTAGACCAGAGCCGATCTAAAGAGTAGTGACTAGTTATAGTATAAATGTAATCAATGTTGAAGTGAGCACCAAACCACTTAAACGATGACACGAACAGGTGACACTGAGCTAGTCAAAATGTCCAATCTAAATAGAACATCCAAAGATAGATCTAGATCTACTAGCCTCAAAGGATCAGAACTTGCCTCACACAGAAAAAAACATGAGAAGTGTGCTTTAAAACGAGTTTTTAAATCATTCTAAACTGTAATTACTAAGGATACTTATCCACCACTCTTCCGCTAGGCTGGCTACAAGGTGAGATTAGAAAACGTGTTCCCCGATATGGAAGGGAGACCTTCTTTGGAGACCCTCCTTGCCAGGCTTACATTTCTCTTAAATGCCTAAAGAGTAATCTAAGATGTGGTACTATTATTCGTATGTCATTTCTACCTGGGTGAATATAAATCAGTCTTGCAATAAATGCACAAAACCAAGCTCCACAGATATGTCTATGATTACAGTCCTGTTGTGGATATTTGTTAGCAGAGAAAATTATTCTTAATTTACTAGTCACCTGGAGAGGTCAACAATCCTGTATATTCATACCAAGGACATTTCATTATGGTTGAGGACAAATTTTAAGGAACTCAAAACTTCATCCGAACACCACCCCCTTAATTGGGGAGGGGAGGTAAGATATCAAAAATGGTTTTTCTTATTTCTACACACTTTGAACTCTTCTCATACCAGAAAAATAATGAATAGGGCCAGAAACAAATTCTGTAAGCCCAAAACGGCACCAACGCCACCCCACTAAATGACTGTATAGGGAGATTATAAAAATTTAATTGCGATTTTCTCAATATGTATGATTTCTTCACTTTTTTCCCTACTGCATTGTTTTTTGCTCAATTTCTTTTCCATTTCTACAGGAAAATTGGATATTTGCTGGAAAATTTACATCCGTCCATATACATAATTAAAAAATTATAAGGAAATAATCTTTGACATGTAAACAAACACAAAATGCATTTTGTCCTTCAGATAGAATTATATTATTCATGTGCAAAGTTTCACACAATTCCATTCAATACTCTAGGAGCTTTGGGCTTTTGAAAACAGCCAATGAGGTATTTCGAGATCGGTCACATGACCGAGGCAACATCGCTCACATGTGGCTTTGTTTATATGATGTGACAAGTCTGAAGGCTCTTCATTCGTCAAGATTTGTCTGCCATGAGCAGAGCAAGTAAACAAATCAGGGTGTGAGCGAAAATCCTCTGTCATATGATTTTTCTCAAAATACCTCATTGTTCAAATCTGTTATATATATTCTGTGTGGTATAATACAGGGATGTCAGTCTGTCTGCATGAAAAAGTAGGGAACAGTTCTGCCATATTCTTCAGCAACAGTGCATTAATGGTAAATTAAACTGGATTTAGAGCCAACAGAAAAAGTACTGACAGCCAAAAAGTCTATTTTCCTACTAAAGTAGATTTGACATCCCTCATAATGTGTAGTTCTTAGAGGAAAAGACAGTTTAACTGTGTTGGTCTTAACTCTTTAATGCATGCCAAGTAATGATTCAATGTGGGCACCCATGGCCAATGGCAGACTCCTACACCAGACCATCGAAATACCACCAACTTTATCACAGTCTGTTGTTACTTAATGACATACACTGGATCATGCAGGTTGTATTCTAAATGCTGGCTATGCACTTATAAGAGTTGCACAGTTTTGCTTGAATCATTTAATACCTTCACTGCAGATGATAAATTAATCAAATCTAGATTGCAGGCACAATGAAAAGTGTCTGGTTTCAAAAAGAGGGCAAAAAGCAGATCATAAAGCAGCAAAGCAAAGGGAAAGACATTACTAGTTAAAGCTCTCAGGATAAATATATACACTGTCATTCCAATAAACTTAGAATCACCTTTATAGTCATTATATAGATTAATACCAACAAACATGTCCTCATACATCAATGACATGAATAAACACATTCTCTATAAGACATGTAAATTTCAAATTGTTCTTGAAAAAAAAAAAAAGCAGTTCTTGAAAAAAAAAAAAAAAAGCAGAGGAAAAAAAAAAAAAAAAAAGCAGAGGAGAAAAAAAACAAAGAAAGTCGACAAGGAAATCAACAAATTAAGTAGCTGGCTACAAATTTCAACATTTGAGGGGTATAAATGTATTAAGTGCCAAGTTTGTTTTTTTTTTCTTTTGTTTGTTTTAAATCACACTTTTTTTTTTTATACTCTCTGCCATATTTATAAGGTTACTCTTGATCCGCCTATTCCTCTACTGTTCTATAAAAAGAACTAAAATAGACATAGAAGTCTAGCTTCATCGATGTAGAGCAAAAAACAAACAAACAAACAGGGCCTGCAAACAGAGACTCCAACAATTTTTATAAACACTGAATTTCATTACCTTCAACCATTAGCATTTCTTCTCCTTATTTGACAGTAACAAGTTCATATCAAAAATACCATAACTCCTTGCTTGCCTCAAGAGAAAGCATAGCATCACAGAGCCAACAAAACTGGTGACAAAAGGTCGTGTATTGGGATCAATCGCAACAAATATCAATGGCAAGAAAAATCAATTATAACAATATACACTGTTAAATTCTACACTCCTGGGATAAATATAACTTAATATATTCATGGTAACATCTCAGAAACGTATCTGAAGCTAACAAGTAATAAGTGATTTTGTCAGATCCTTTTAACTTAAAATCAATGATCACCTTATTTTTTTACAGTGTGATACACAGTTCACTTCAACTGATAACCAAAAAGTGTCAAAAAGGGGCCATTCCCTTAGGCTAATATCCAAGTTGCAACGTTTACATTAAATCCCACGGGCAAATAACAAGTTCAACATATTAACTGCCAGAGTACAGATGGAAAGGTGAAAAATGTGGTGACATCAAGACAGGAAAAATATCACTCTCCTGTCTGAGTTTGGACAAGATTTAGTTTCCACTGACCACTTCGCTGGCCTAAGACTAAGAGACTGGCTTCTTGTGGGAGATTTTCATAGATATTATCTACACCAATGATTCTATGGAGGAAAAATCTAACACCAGACTTCCTTCACCTGGCTGAGCCTCATATTTTCCCACCACAAGATGAAAAAAAAAAAAACCTCAGTGGTGAAAATATTTAATAAAACAAGTTACAAAATCAGAAACCTAACATACACTTCTCTAGTCATGTGAATACATGCATCCATACAAAAAGCCATCAAATTAAATGAAAATTGGCAAGGCTATGCACAAATTAATGAGCTAATTTTTCATTCAGCCAAATTACTGCCCTTTGCTCAGTGCACATTTTTGCTGATATTATTTGGGCTGTGCCCAAAAGAAATTTTGAAAGATTCATGATATAATGAAAAACCATTTCTTCTTAGCATGACAATTTTTCCACAATTTCTTCGTTTTGTTTGTGTCAAATAAAATGTGCATCATGCCATGTGCCTTACAAAAGGATATAATTTGATTCACAGAAAAAGTGGTTGATCAGCCTCCGATGACACTTTTTTAGGCAGCAGTCTGAATACAAAAGTGTAACTATTAGAGTGACTGTCAGTGGCAAGCTCAGTCCTTTGTTTCTCTATCTCTACATTTGGGCTATTTGGAGATCTATATGTCATATGAAAGAGGATTGGTAAATCTACCATATAATGTAATTGTTTCACCGATCCCTTACCCAAACAGGTAGATTTTGGAAATTATCTAGTCCTATCTCCTACATGCAAAAACAATTGCTAAAACATAAAACATCAGTTTTCTCAAAAATGCAAAAAAAAGGAGACAGAGCAAACACAGAACTGAGCCCAAGAAGTGTTGAACCTAATTGGCAAAGATATCTCCCATCGGAATCCAGACATTTTTACATCTCGTAGCCTGGTACAGCCAGTCTTGTCCTTGTCCCTGGTCTGTGGATTTGAAGTCCCTGTTCACTCCATAGTTGACCCATGTGCGCTTCAGATTCCCTGCAGCAGCGGCTTCCACAAACTTGGAGCCCGCAGCAGAGCGGAAGTACCACAGGGCATCCACATCGTGATGCTCTGCCAACGGCCGAGTGATGGCGTCGCTATCACCAGTGATAATGTTGATGATGCCTGCCGGAAGATCTGATGTCTCCAGAACCTACAGAACAAATGATACAATGAAATACATTAAAATCCCCCTTGCAGACAAAGACATATTTATTTAAGCTTCAAACATAAATTGTTTATTGTTTTCTATGGAGAGTCAAACACAGACAATACAGCAATACGTACAACAAGAAGAGATACTGCTAGTGCATGTATGAAAAATGTGGATGACTGCATAATATTAAGACAATAATGAAAAAAAGAATGCATGCTTTCATTTTCTTACAGACAAATGGCGAGAATTAATATTCCCATTATATCAGTAATTATCATAGTATGTTTAAGCCTGATACTGCATAGATTTGCATGTACCAAAGATTTCATAAAATCATATGTATACACTAGATATTTGTATGCTTATCCTTAGTATTAAAACAGCTACTGAAGTGTCATAAGATCTGTTGCAGCCTCTCAGAATTGTTAACAATGAAGTTTGATGAAAGAGGGTACACCCCCTCTCCCCCTTTTCTCCCCTCCCTAACTCTCTGACTACCGTGAGCTGACACATGTGCTTATCTTCAGCACACAGAAAACTACTGAGAGCTGACACATCCACTTGGTTTGTTTTCCTGCTTTTCCGATTAGTGTTTTAGTACATCTTTATTTAAATCCAATCCAGTTCCCTTTCCAATGGTATATAACATGGTCAGTTTTATGTAAAAGGGAACCAAATATTGGAAAGTTATAAATTCTTACATTGTCAAAAATCTGATCCCTTGAGACAGCCCAGTCAAAATATGGAAAACAGCCCCATAATCACAGAGTTAACAGCAGATAAGCATGTATAACGAAACTAATACTTTGTTTAAGTTTACCTGGTGAAATCCTAGAGCTGTCAGCGGATATTTCTCACTAGGAACTACCACCACTGCATTGCCTCTGGCCACCGCCGGAGCAACAAGGGAGATAAATCCCAGAAAAGGGAACTTATCAGGACAGACAATCCCGATCACTCCAACTGGCTCATGGCGTTTTACAGTCAAGCCATACAATGTTGTTTCCTGGGGACAGGATAATATACCTTCTTTCAACACAAATGTAACATCAGACAGTAAACAATCACCTCAACACTACATTCATGTTGTAAAACTTGCTGTGATTCACAACTGTCCAGTTTGATAGCACATTTGAACCAGCATTTCAGAGTATAGATTTCGTTATTCTGTCTTCTTCGTCACACTGTCCTCTATGTCTCCTCTTATTTAAAGTTGCACAGGGCATTGTAAGGGTTACACTATTAACCCCTTCACTACTCTCTTGACACACAAGGGACAATAGAATATGACTGGATTCTGATGCGCTATTGATGAAGAGTGTACATATGCTTGAGACATAGTTTTATGGTGACCTATGCTATATGTCAAAAGCGCATCTGACCCCAGTTAAATTCTCATGTATGTTGTACGTCAACAGAGCAGTGCAGGGGTTTTAAACTCGACCACAGTGAAACTGTGTTATACTTCACTGGAGATTCTGCCCATTTTGTGAAATGTTCTTAACACTGAGGGGAGGAAATATGCACAGCAGTGAAAGGGTTAAGACTTCGCGTTAAACTTGGGAAGGTGTCAACTTTACCCTTCTCTGGTGAATTATAAACAATGATCTTTTTTTCTGCACGTCAGGCTAAAACAATTTTGTATTTGATTTTGGTGGGCCTTTCTTAAGGTATCTTATTGGGTCATGTTGATTCTGTGGCTTAGTGGTGATGTTGATTTTATGACTTAGCAGTGACACTGTCTGACTTGGACTTTTCAGTGACACTGTTTGATCTGGTATTAGATGTTCCTAATGCATTCTAACTGGAGTTGACATTTTGTCTTTGTAAAAGAAAATTTAACTACATTTCCTGATTCATCCAAGATTTCAATGGCAACCTTAGTGTTGATAGAGAAGGTCTTTTTGAATGGATAACCATTTAGATAGTTGACGAGCAACCAATTTATATGCTTGCCAGAAAGCTGAAAAATTAGGTGAGTGTTTCCTTTGGATCTGTCAGGTTAGCAACAGATTGTAAAGTATTTAAAACCTGTGCTGTTTGGGAATAAACATGAAGAAATAGCATAGGTTTAGTTACATTTTGAAACCATCTTTGCAGTAATGTCAAACAGATTTGTGCAATAACAAAATCACATATTACTTGCCCGCAGCTTTAAGCCATCAGTAAGAAATATGTGGATATGAACATATTAAACTAGTATTCTTTTCCATCTGTCAATATGCTCTAAACTCTACAAAATAAACAAAAAGATGAAATTTCACTATATATAACTGTGCATCTCGGAACATTGTGTTCTACCTCACACAGAACCAAACCTTTTTTTTCTTTTTTACTTTGTTTTAAAAATTTGCCTTTTCTCTATTTCTTTATTTTTTAAAACTACCCACCTGGACAGATCCCCCATATTTGTCACAGTAGGCTGCCCAGTAGAAGAGCCTTTGAACCGCTAGATTTACTTCCTCATTTGCCTCGGACTCTGCTTGACCTGTCATGGCTGACAACAGACTGGCCACCTCTCGACCTCGGGACTGTAAGTTCTCAGCAATGTAGTACATGATCTGAGCCTTCCCATGGCCATCTTTTTGGCCCCAGCTGTAACCACATAAGGGAAAAAAAAAAAACTATCAGCTATCAGTGAAGTGAATGATCAAGTTTTTCTGTGGAAAGGGGAAAGGGTAAAGAGGGGGGGGGGGGGGGGGGGGTTTGCCTTCCCCTTTTTTGAGTCT
>JBCAUA010006679.1:0-13353 GCA_038406235.1 Peronia verruculata | reverse complement strand
GCACTCAGGCCTACTCTTCCATCGATTTTCAACTGCCAAGGGTTCTTTAACGTGCGTAACATACACACGGGACCTCCCAAATATATTCACCCTTATCTGAGAAGGCTAGACATTGGGCTTCCCTACCCACAGGAATCCAGGGGACCGTTGAGTCAGTGAAAAAAATGCGGGTTTTCAGTCTTCATGTCCAGTCATCCCTCAATGCAGTACCCGCGTTTCGATCCCGGCCTGTTTTCTCCATGAGCCGACGCCATACCCATTGAGCCACTGCGTCCCCCAACTTTTTTTATTAATAAATTATGAGTGAAGTTAATACCTCTGGTGGCCTTTTGTAAAAATTTGCCAGAATCTCAATACACTGAGATCTCAGGCTCAGTAAGTTAAGGTTTTATAGCCATCGATTTCTGTGATAGTCCTCTGGTATCAAGGAAAACAAATATGAAAGATTAAATCGAATAATTTTTATTCCAATTTTAGATTAAATTGTTGCGAATGTTGAGGTGGATCACAAATTTTTTTGAGTTTTGAGACAGAGAAAAATAGAATTAGATTGGGAAAGTACATGTATGTGAAATGAGTCGAAACTGGATTGTTTGTCTCTAGAGTCCCTTGAACTTCTGTGTAACTTGTGGGTAATTTTGTGCATTAGACATGACAATGTACTGTTTGCTATATAATTATTATTACTATATGTGTTATTATATTCCAGAATATTTCTCTAACAGGTACTTGGGATTTGAATGTGACATAATTTTATTTCATGTATGCACAGGTGTTGTGTTTTGAGTATGGCAATTGATGTAAACTGTATCTTTAATTCATAAATGTTTCCTTAGTGGATTATTTGATAACTTTCTTTGCAGTGGATTAATCTCTAGGGAATAAGATTTTTATAAGAATGTTTACATGCTGGTTGGCTGTTCTGTCTGCACAGATGTATGGGCTATGGTCTTGATTAAAGGACATGAGATTCAATCTATCCATATTTTCCACTCCTGAGATGGTGTTCAACTTTGAAAAAAAAAGAAAGAACGACAGTGTAATAAAATATATATTTTCTCATTCACATTTTAGAAATAGATTCCTTGAGTTTCTCATGCCTGTATTGTATGTCATGTACTGATTACATTTATTTGTAACAACATGTGAATAGTGAAGGTAGGGTGAAAACAAAAAAAAAAAAAAAGTAAATGCATGCAAGACAGAAAAAAAAGACAGCAAGACATAAATACATAAATAAATAAAAAGGAAAAAAAGGAGAAAGTAAGAAAGGGAAGAAAAGAAATACAGAAGGAAAGAAAAGAAAGAAATAGAGAAGCATTAAAAAAAAAAAAGAGAAAGAAAGAGGATGAAAGAAAGTAAAATAATATTCACAACATTCTTCAGTACCAAAAAAAGCAACAATATACAACCATAAAACATACAAAGAAAAAGATAAAAGCAATGGAATTTGTGCTGGCAAATTTGTGTCATAAAAATCTGCTCTAGGACATTTGCAGTGCAAAATGTTCCTGAGTTAAGGTCTGAAAATTACTGTCTGATATCAGTCTTGTCAAGAGAACCTTACATCTCATTTCATGTTGGACTTTCTGTTGCATGATAGTGGAGGACCACATGCCTAGTATTCTTTTCATATTCACTACTGCAACCAGACAGTCAAAGTAGACCAAGGAGCTCATACATATACTATTATACTGGCGAGCGGACTCATTATGTCGCCTTAACACAATGCCCTGTGTCTCGTGTGCTAACACTGGACACCATGGCCATGGAGGCGTTGCTATTTTGCTATGTGTGGTGTCCTTTACTACGTACAGAGTTGATCACTATTCTGATCTAGTGAATCTTTTGTAAACGAACGGATTTTCTTTTTTTTTTTTTTTTTTGAGAAATCGAGAGCTACAGCACGGACAGAATATAACGGACTTGCAATCATGAGGTGATGACAGTGTGAATTTCATAAATTTTGAAATTTTGAACACATCATGAATGGCATTAACTTGTGTCTTTCCCTCATGGGCATGGGTCCATACTCAGCCTGTGTCAGTGTGTGACGTCATCAGTCCACTCTCCAGTATAATTAGTATAATAAGCTCCTTGAAATAGACTCGATGGTTCATTGCCAGGTTTTCCTTTTTAACTGATCAAATTGAACTGTTTCATTTGTATTGGGACATTAGATTAGCTTTGTAGATTCTAGATCCTATAATCCAGAAGACAAGATGTTCACAAGTGAAGTGGCTCCAGGAGAGATAAAAATAAGGATTAGGCCAAGATTTTGGGTTTGGGTCAGAGTGAGGGTGAGTACAGAGTTTATTGAGGGTGAACTAGGGTTTATTGAGGGTGAGTGCAGAGTTTATTGAGGGTGAGTGCAGGGTTTATTGAGGGTGAGTACAGAGTTTATTGAGGGTGAGTGCAGGGTTTATTGAGGGTGATTCTAGGGTTTACTGAGGGTGAGTGCAGGGTTTATCGAGGGTGAGTCTAGGGTTTATTGAGGGTGAGTCTAGGGTTTACTGAGGGTGAGTCTAGAGTTTATTGAGGGGAGTCTAGGGTTTATTGAGGGTGAGTACATATGTATAGGGTTTACTGAGGGTGAGTGCGGGGTATACAGAGGGTGAGTCTAGGGTTTATTGAGGGTGAGTATAAGGTTTATTGAGAGTGTGTATGGGGTTTATTGAGGGTTGAGTATAGGGTTTATTTCAATACTTTGTAACATTTAGATTATAATATCATTATCAAGACCGCAATATCATCAATTGTATGGCAATAAACTATTAGGACTGGTTTGTTCGCGCGCATGATAGTGGTGGCCTTGTTCTATTACTCATTGCCAAATATAAACCCAAAATATCTCTGATTTTTTATGGCAATACATCTATCTTTGATGTTGCTGAGCTATGATTTAAAAAAAAAAAACAAAAAACAAAAACGGAGTGACCATTGCAGCCAAGAGATAACCGCCCTGAAGGAGGTTGAAAGTCTTATCTACGCCATAATTATGTGGAAAACTCATTTTGGGCCAGGTGAACATTTCTATTAGCCAGAGTCATCTCGTTACTAAAAAAAAGTGTGTGGTGAACACAGCTCACAAGTCAACAGAGTTACTTGCCGGTGTATAAATCAAATGGTGAGGCCAATTGATGGCCTCTATAGACTTAAGGTTTATTGTGGCCACATGGCTGCAATAGCCTATACCAAAAAAACAAACAAACAAATAAAAAAGTGAAAATCTTGGAAAGTATAGAATCTGTCTTGATTTTCTTCAGGCCATAATGACAAATGCATTAATTTTTTTTGGCTTATTTATGACTATAAGATACATGTGTATATGTATGTGATACTTTTAGTTTTAGGGTACATATATGTATATTGCACTCTAGTTCTTAGGATACTAAATGTCCTGAATAGATCTAATTTTTTTAAAACCTTTTTTCTTTGTCACACACCTACATGCAAAATGAGATAAAAATAACAAAATATAGAAACGAAGAAAAACAAACTGAGTTTATTATTTACAGACAGGATACACAGTGACCTGGACACAAAGGAAACGAAAGAAAAAAGTCAAAGAACTTGTGAAAACTTCACCCTAAAAAATAAAGAATAAGAGGTTTTTGGCCAAAATGCTTAACTCAAATGTACTGAAAAGGATCTTTATAAGCTCCTTTACTCAAGCATGAAGTGCTTACAACGTTACGTTGATAAGAGGTTTAAAAAAAAAAAAAAAAAAGAGCAGTCATGTGAAAACAAAACAAAAAACATGGCAAATTATAAGGAAATAAAAACTCACACACAATTTGGTAAAACATTGCAAAACACAAATTCTTGCCTTCAGCAAAACTGATTTATTTCTTTTCATGACCCACATGTTTCTACCTAACATTACTAACAAGATGAAAGAAAAAACATGTTCTAATATTTAATTACTTTCTCTGACATCACAGATTATCCAAACAGTGAAGTCATACCCACATTCAGTCTGATACGAAGATAACATTACATGTACTTATGAACAAACAATGAGCTTAAGAGTAACTACCATTCATTTATAGTGAAGTATTGCTAACACATTTTCAACCGCATCACTGCTGCGCCAATTTTTCTGTCCTGCCTGCACTAACCATCACCAAATACAGTCAATTTTGACTACTAACATCCATGGCTATTGTTGTGAGTGCCCCAACTTGTACCCATCCTCTGCTTTCCCACAGGCAGTTGGAAATGCCGACATCATTCAATGATAGTAATTAATGGCTCCATGAACAAGTGAGTATACTGAGCTCTCATCGCTTGGCCATATGTCAATCATTTGCATTATGAAAAGATTCTGCATATAGATGCAAAACGCTGCTCACTCGTCAGTGTATTGGATCAAAGGAGGTAAAGGGGCTGGCTGATGATGAACAAAGCCAGGACGTACCGTACGTGATACGTGTATGTGCAAAAGTTGGTGCATATCTAGCAAACTGGGCATCCAGATACCTTTTTTTTTTTTTTTTAGAATTCTAAATAAATTATTTTTCATGCTGGCTGCTGTTTAAAATTTGTCTCACCCCAAGCAGTCAATCATGATGAAAAACGTATTTTTCTCAAATGAGCAAGCATTCACAACATGACTTCTGTATACATGTATTTTCAAATTATTTCCCCTAAATCTTCTATTATTTTACATCCTATCAGCAGAGACAATACCAATGACTAAAACAAGATTTATTATTGTTTCCCATCAAGGTTGTGGGCTGAGTTTTGAAAGTAAAAAATGTTCAGAGTAAGAATACACTCATGGAAGAAAAAAGGAATTTTAAAAAAAAAATGACTCTAAACCAGACATATATTGTTGCTGCTGTTCGGTGTGTGCATATGGAGCATCCAAGTACCTTTTGTCCAAACTAAACTGAAAAATTTGTTTTTCAGTTTTGCAGTGAGTTATAAAAATTGTGAGCTTAAATGCTTATATGGTACATGACATTAAGAATACTTCGACTGTTATGACCAATTTCTATGAAATTATCCTCATGCATATACATGTAGTGCCAAATTCTTTTCTTCACTATCTGTGAATTGTCAGAATTTCACCCATATAAAAATATAGCTCTGTTATTGTTTTTGTTCACTATTCCTGCAGAGCTATAACTGCTTCAAACATAGGCATACTTCTATTAGACAAAAATAGCTTTGGATTAACAGAGAACTTACAGATGGGACTATTTTTACATATCCCATGACATAACAGCTTTGTCCAAGTTTGGTCTATCTGCCGATAGCGAGCAGCAGCAACGACATGTAAGATCACTGGAAAGAACAGAAAAACAAGAACAGACTACTATCATCTTTGATACAACAATCAAATCTACTTCTCTGATAGCAATATGTACATAACACACTCCCTAGCTGTCTTATAGAACAGGCCATAACATCATCTAATATACATATACATCAAATGGCTATAGTAAGACAAAACATCCTTACTGAGTTGTAAATATTACATATACTGCATTACCACTTCAGGTCTTGACAGGAAAAGATAGAGAAAAAAGAAATACATAACAATGTCACACTGTTTTGGAATGGACTGTATACATGCATCTATATAAATGAGGATTATGGAAATGAAAGATTTCTTGTGCTGTCTACACAGTCAAATACACACATAACTCAACAATTCCAGCTAGGAAAATGAGGCCAATGACAGGCATGATAAAGTCACAGTTACACACTTTGACAACATGCTTTTTTCATCAATTATTTTAAGTTAAATTATTATCTTCATCTACTTATTCATCATTCCCAGAATTATTAAATTGAGAGGGCAACTGGGAAGGGGTCAGCAGAATGCAAACAAACTTTACTCTATCGAGTCAGACCTTGGACCTTGGCCACAGTTATCTGAGCTGAGGAGATGAGACCAGGTGGCTTTCCACCCTCTCAGTCTGAATCACCACTCTTGCCTCACACACTCTTTTCTTCTCTGAAGAGAAACGCCCCAAATGTCAAATGACAATCACACTGCATTGACTTCAGAGACACTAGGAAGCCTACTTTTCTAAATCCAGGATAATCATTGTGGGCATGCGACTGCTTGTCCACTTATATTCATCTTTTGATAGATTCTCCAATTTCGAGACAGTTTATGATGTGCCTTTTATCACTCATACATGTCTTTAACCATGCCAGGTGCAATATAGTTGTAATCGCGATGATGCACTGTTAAATCTCAAACAAACCTCCCACATCAAATGACAGCCTACGGCATCACACCATTTTCTACAGACTGCATTTCATTCTCCGTCTATGTGTCAGACCAAAGACTGAAAAACTAAATCTCAATTTTCTCTGACAGGAAGTTTTCAAGGATTATGTCATTTTGTCAAAGTACATAGAGGCACTGTCTCGTCCTGTCATTCAACAGATAGTGACTTAGTCTAAATTCATACACTTCCATCTTATTAAAAAAAAAACAAAAATACAATAGATATAACAAAGCTAGCAACCCACTGGTGAACGGCTACAGTGGTTCCATTGCAATATTGTGAAGGAAACAGAAAGCAGTGTAATTTCAAATCTACAATAAGTTTAGGTTATGAAGAAGTCTCATTAAACCAAACTAGATTAAAAAAAAACAAAAAATACCCACACACACACTTTACATATACCGCTCACATATTAAAAAGAAAATAATGCCCCTCCTTACGGAATTGAAAATAAGAGTGAATCACCGACACTAGAATCAAAACAGTGAGAAGGGAAAGCTTGACTACTATCATGCTAGTATAACAATGACACCATAATGCATTTAAGTTCAAGTCATAACAAAATTTTCAATCACAGTGAGATGACAACAGAACTGCTAGCCACTACCTAAAGCATGGTTAAAAAATCTATGCAAAATATCCAGAAAATCCGATAGGTAAGAAAACAAATTAAAACAAAAACATGAAAAAGCTCTGATGAATGATTAGATTTAAGAATACACCTCCCTCACCTATGAAGGGAGAACAAACAAAAAGAACAGCAAAAGCACAATAAAGATTGCACGTATAACTTTTTTTATAAGTACAGTTTGTTCCACCCAGCAACTGCATGTAAAATATCTGTGTACTCCAATGTAAATGATGTAGATGTAGCAGCAACATCTTCATCCACACTAGGCTAACATGAGTCCATAGTAATTTCTCTCCACTCTCAGATCACACTCTGATGAAAGTACTGACAAACAAACCTAGCCATTCATACCATTAGAGAATATCCAATAACATCATTCCACCCGCAAATTCTGAGTTATAGATAAAATTTTGTCTGGAGCTAAACCACAGATAACTGATCATGTCACAGGTGTAGTTGTTGCCATTCAACTACCCGTTGCTTCTCACAACTCAAATTACTCATTGGGAACAGTTTGGTGACTGAAATAATACGAATAACCCATGCCACG
This sequence comes from Peronia verruculata, assembly GCA_038406235.1. Taxonomy (NCBI): domain Eukaryota; kingdom Metazoa; phylum Mollusca; class Gastropoda; order Systellommatophora; family Onchidiidae; genus Peronia; species Peronia verruculata. Next base: position 5,921 of record JBCAUA010006679.1, on the reverse strand, counting down.
ACATTTGTGATGTTGCCATTCTAATAATTGTAAAGTTTTACAGTGGTAAAGCAACTAAGAGCAGTCCATTTAAAGTCAACTCACTCAAAGTAAGTTCTTCCTTAAAGTCAACTCCCCTTAAATGGCATATTATTTTTCTCTTTAATATGTTTATTTGATTAATGTAAATCCTCTTTGTCATTGTCAATAATTTTTGTTTTCTTCCTGAAAGATGGACTGTACTTCCTGAAAGATGGACTGTAACTAGACTCTATTGTAATTGTGACTAACCAATCCAACAAACTTTCTTTAGACAAAGCATTCCCTTCCGTCTATTGGTTCCACATTCAATTGTTAGAGTTTAAGCTTTAGGGGCAAAATAAACTAACATGGTAGAGTGGTCTCTGCCTAAGAACCCGGTCCTCAGGAGACAAAAAAAAGGAGGCTCTTAGGCGGATGGGTTCTTAGGCGAATTGAAAAGTTACGCAATCCATCTGACCACAGATGTCTTCACTACTATGATTAGTTGATTGTTATTGTTACCGTTAGTTAAAGATTTATCTATGCGAATAAGTACAGCCTTCTTCCCTGTGTGTGTTATAATGAGATATACTATAGCAGTTCCTGATCTTTTTAGCATATAGTTACATTAGTACTGCCCAGCACTTAAACACCTTGTGTTTTCACATGATGGTATAATAGTTGAAAACATGATAATGTATTGCTATGCTACCCCGCAGAAAATCGCATGGGTGACTCAAGTGTTAACAGACCGACCGAAGTATCAAGACAGCTGACCAGTTAGGAGGCTAAACTTACACCTCCTTGTCCACAAAGCCAATCACACGTGTTGTCAAACAAAGAAATGGTTACAGGTTGGTCAACAACGTGGCCTGATTATGCAGTCATACATCAACAATAACTTCTACTCCTTTGTCTACCTGTTCCCTCAATCCCTGTCCCCATTTTACCCCACGCCTAGCAGTGTGTGTTTCTCTCAAGTGGTCAGTATGATGTGGAATTATACCATAAGTACTCGGGTATCTTTGGCTGACACCAGGCTCTTAGATGGATTTTTTTTTGTTTGGGAGCGTCCAGAGTGGGTTCTTATAGGGGTAAATTATAGAGGGAAACTTCCGTTTCGCAGCAGAGGCGGGTTCTTAAGTGGACCGGGCTCTTAGGCGGAGACCATTGTATTTCAAATTCAGATATCCCATTAATGCAACAGGTCTTATTTGAAAATACTTTCTACTGATGGAAAGGTGAAAAAAAAAAAAAAAAAAGACAATCAGTCTGGACATTCACTAGATAATAAAGTGAGTGGTGGGACCATACTGCAAGTTCTGAAAAATCTATTTGCTTCTGCCATTCCATAATACACATAACAGGAAATGACAATCATCAATGTTCAAAAGATGGGTGTTAAAAAACAGCATATCAGGTCATGCCCTACCATAAATGCCATATGTCTTGCAACCAGGGCAAATGAGTCCGAAGTCGCACCGGGCAACAAAGATATACGGGTATTTTTGGTCATTTTTAACTACTTTCCAAATCGATACAAATTTCTTTTTTTTTTCTTTCACAAAACGTCTTTTTAATCTAAAAAAAAAAAAAAAAAGAAATATTTTGGTATCACAGTCGGAAAATAATGAAAAACTGTAAAAAAAAAGACTGTGACTTAAACTCACCTTGCGCTAATTGTGACTCATTTACCCTGGGCGCAAGACATATACTGTCATCTGCACCAAATGTGTATTACTAAATTACACATATTCATAAAGCTCTACCAATATCACCAAGTTTCTCCCACACAGTCCCGGCATCACAGAAGGAATACAACAGATAAAAAAAAAAAAAAAATAAACCTACAATCCTACAAATACAATGAATTTCTTCCATTCATTTGCAAACTTCCCTGTTATATTATGAGGGTAAAATATAAACAAAAAACAATAGCAAAGAAACAAAAAAATCACAACATCCACATATTTAGTTTTAACCCTGCGGAGAATATCAGGTGAATCCATTCACATTTTATAACACAATGTACAGACTAATGGCCAAAGTGATTGAATAATCCATTGATGATTCATTCCACATCTTATATGTACTACTACTGCTTTGTTATTGCTCAAATATTCAAGCCCATTGCTCAAATACTCCATTTTAGGATGTCTCTATGCGGCCACTATATTAGTCAATTGAAATAATCCGAATAATATATATATAAAAAGAGCGTTACAGAAATTCATTTCTGCCATCAGCAATAGTCCTATCAAGTTATGACATATTTTTTTTTTACTCTAACTTATTATGATGCTATTTGTAACATTTAAGTGTATGTTTATGATAGTATGAATGTGTGTGACATGTATATTAGAGCTCGTCCACATTTGAAGAGAAAAAAAATATTTATCTTACCTTATCAACTGCTTTGGTAACTCTATTTCGATGGCACTTAATAGGAGACTCAGCAGCTTCCCTGCTGCTATTTATGTATGTTGCAAATGAAATGTAAACTTTTACAATGAAGAACATGGTGTTTAATGCCATTCCCTGAGTAGGCAATGACATAATGTGAGAGCAAAGCTCAATGTGTACAAACTCATTCTTTCAGATAACAAACATCACATTATTATTTGTCTCAGCGATATGATGTAATACTGTTACCCACATGAATGCAGAATCATAGAAAATAAAAAAAAAAACCAAACAAACAAATAAAACATAATTGCTTGTTTTATATTCTTCAAGGAATAAAAAAAGTTACAATATAAATTTGGAACAAGTCTATACGTAACATAATTTCTGGCTCAAATTTCGGTGAGAAGTAGGTAAAGTTCATTGATGCTGTAAGTAAAGCCAGTGGAATAAAGAAATACATATGCCTTTAAGGAACAAGTGAGTTACAGCCTATTTGTCATGCATGTACAGAATTATTCATTATGATGTCTCTAATTCCCTCTTCTTCATTTTGAGAATGATGATGTCCAACTTCTGCCTCTGCTCCCCTTTTTTACACAGACGTAGACACAAATGGGGAATGGATCTACAGAAAATGTCACAAAGTGGCTAAAGTCAAATGTGTACATGTGAAAGCCAATCCTACGCAATGCCTGTAATATACTGGTGATATACCTGGAAAGCAAGTTACTTTTAATTCATACACACATCTGTTCTGTTAAATACTCACACACATTAAATCAAATGCAATCAACATGCAGAGACAATATGACTCAAGTTTCTGGCTGTAGGTTTTGAACTGTGATAGGTGTACTTTGCTACTTCATGAGGTCAAATAACTTAGCACATTGTTCTTAAATCTGCGCGATATTCCATTTTTACTGCTTGACATTCTACTTAGTATAAATTAAGTCCCATGAGTATATGACTGTATCCTCCCCTCTGTAAAATGCACTTCATCTCCATAAAGGTTAATAATACGTGGAAGTAACAGAGAGAGAGAGAGAGTGAAAGAGAGAGAGAGAGAGAGAGAGAGAGAAGTAACAATGTTAAAATCAACAAATCCATGGGAGAAAAATAATGATCACGAGTCAATTAAATCTGCCATCAAAACTGAACCCAGTCTCCACCTGAGTTGTTCTTGGAAGCTGCTGCTTGGGACCTGAAACAACACAGATTTCATATCTTTATCAAAGGATCTATGTAAACAAACATTTTTACTTTGAAAAAGTAAAAAAAAAAAAAAAAAATGCCTGCACACACTTGACAACACAACAAACTATCATGGATGTGCCTTTCATGTAAAACACAAAGATCAATGGTAAAACGACTCAGTATCTCTATGAAGCATAAGTTAATTAAAGAACAGACAAAGAAAGTCTGGCAGGAAATGATTATTACATTACCTCCATAAGACATAACTCACTAAAATAAAATACAAAAAAAAAAAAAAAAAAATTCTACTCTCCACCACCACCTGCAGTTCTCGAAAAATTTTCAGTGTTGAGTTAAATATGCACTGTAAGATCAAGGTTGACACCAGCACACAATGCATTTTAAGGCTTATTTGGATTCAACTATGTGATGTTTTCTGATTTTGCATATAAAAGTATTTTTGAAATTCTGAGAAACACCAGAAGCAACTTCTGAGGAAACTGCATGCAGATTTTCCTTTCATCTGACTACTCTCCACCATCCAAAGGTTTTCTCCAGATTAACCCATTCAGTACCGGGCCTGACTGCATTTTGAACGCTGGAAGTACCAGCACAAGGGAGATAATTGGGATGAAAGCTCCGGTGGTAGTAGAAAAAAATTAAAATACATTTTACATGTTTTTTACGTGAAATCAGGTGCAATTTGTTGAGAAATCAACGCTGAATGTGATAAATGTGCTTGTTTTGGAGGTATAACAGCGATAAAACCATAAAATTCAGACTGCACCTGTGCCGGCTTCACTACACAGATCCAGAGCTCTAGATCCTGACTGCTAGATCGAGTCTAGATCTACATCTAATTTTGTCATCATTACCATGACTTTCTTCTCCCAAATTATGCTCAAATTCTTGATCTACGTCTGAATATATTTCATGTCGAAAATGCGTGTTTTTTCATCATAATGTGATGGTCCTACACCATCCGTTCGACAGACTGTTTAAAAATTTAATGCGATCTTCAAACGATCGTAGCAATCAAATGCATCGTTCCAATATGGCAAAATTCCGCAGTAACTTCCCTTGAGTACTCTATACCATGTTCCCGCAAGATCTCATACTTAGGGCCGAACATCCATTTGTAAAGTAACTGAAAGTAAAGGCGATAAATAGCGGGCGTTGTGGTACTGAATCAGTAGCAGGCGTTGCGGTACTGAATGGGTTAAAATTTTTTTTACACACTATAAGATGATCTCTTTATTCAGGACCTATTTCACATTTCGAAATGATGATGATATTAACTAACAAAGTAGTCTCACCTAAGAGCCAGATCACCAGGAGATCAAAGGTGGATTGAAAGGTAACAACTCGGCTGACTACTGCCTTGTCTGCTAAACTAAGTTGATTGTTACTGCTAGTTAAAGAACTGTCTTTATGTGACAAGAACAGTGTTTTTGTTATGTATATATGCTGTAATTAGATGTAATGGTTCCTGACTTTCGTTCTTGATCTGTAATTTCATCCATAAAACCCAGCTTATTTCAAAGACTGAGTGAGCTTCACTTAAAAATATTTTAAAAAAATAAAGTCAACTTGGAGCTTTTATTCTTGCAGGATGGATGGGCTTTTAGTTAGACCTTCTGACAGATAACTAAGTAGCTATACATTTCATATTTTAATTATACAGTTCTGGCAATGCTTTTGTAACATACAGACTACTATCTGCCAACACAAACATGAAGAGCTTTCAAATCCAGCTGCCCTTACCCTCCTGCGCTTGCAAAATCTCCCCATAAATCAGGTGGGTTTTGAGAGACTAGAGGCTTCTGCGTGTTGGCGGCTGGCTCTGAGGAAGCTCCTAGGTCTAGCAACAAGTCCACACCTTGCTGTTGTGATGATGGCTGCGGAGAGAGAGAAAGGCAAAAATATTCACTGTGATTTTACATATCATGAAGGTTTGCAATGTCACTGAAAACAATCAGCACTTCTGAAATAAACAATTCTTACTACAAGTAGTGGCCTGTGCAAGCTGTTGCAATGAATGAAAATCGGTTTGTTATGCAAAATTATGAATGATGATAAAACTGATCTATGCATATGATTATCTACACCAACAAAATTGAGTCTTATTCATTTCAGTACAGAGCAGAGATACTGTTATCCAAGCATGAGGTTCAGAATTTCAAAATCTTGAACTACAGTCCTTTTTATTAAACTATATATATATATATATAGATAGATAGATAGAGATAGATAGATAGATAGATAGATAGAGAGAGAGAGAGAGAGAGAGAGAGAGAGAGAGAGAGAGAGAGAGAGAGAGA
>JBCAUA010006668.1:0-13355 GCA_038406235.1 Peronia verruculata | reverse complement strand
TAGGGTGGGGGGGGGGGGGAGGATAATTGTCTTGCACTTTAAAGCACTGTTTTTGAGCTTTGGTTTTTAATCTTAAGCCGTTCAATCGAAGAAAGTAAAGTAAAAAGTAAAAGTTAAAAGTACCATCCCTTGACCCCCAGGAGGGGAAATTGTCTTGGCTATTTCAGACCGCGTCACCGCAGTGCAGCGTCACTGTGCTTCCCCCGATATACATCAGTTACCCGTGTTACAGATGGGTGGGCTGAGGAAAATTATGTGTTTAGTATCCTTCCTAAGGATACAACATGCAACCGTTGCGATTCGAACCACCGACCTCTGCTTCTAAAGGCCGCAGCACAAACCACTGAGCTAACACGCCACACTTAAGCAGACTTAACTGTAGAATCACTGTGTGTTTGTGGGAGCTGTCTGTAAACTTTGTAAACACAATAATTGAAATGAGAGCTAGATGCCAGTCTAATCTAGATCTAGATCTTAATGCAAGGCCCATGGTAGCGGTATTACAATATATAGATCATTCACTTATGAAGTTTCGCTTCCGCGTCCGCCCACCATTCTGTTATTTACATTTCAAACATGGAGGTAAATCCCTTATGACGTTTCGCTTCCGCGTCCGCCCACCAAAAATTCACATTCAAACACGGAAGTAAACACGAACGTGGAAAGGATCTATAGATCTAGACTTCATATTATTATAAACTTGTCTGGTATTTATAGGAATAATTCTAACAGACTTAAATCATGCAGTCCATCAATATGTGCCGCTTTCGAGATTTTTGTACCAAAACACAGACCATGACCATGAAACCACAGAAGTGCCTGAAACAAAAACTTAACACCCCATGTGTGTGTGTGTGATTTTTTTTCTTATGAGGGAGAGAGAGAGAGAGAAATTAAACCTTTCAATCCTAAGAAAATAGCATTATCTTGGCTTCAAGTGGATGCCTATTTTTGTGGCAGACCTAGAAATCTGGAAATTTTGCCCGAACAGCAGCACTCCGCTTCTCTCCATTGATCTGCCACAGATTTTTTAACTTGCGTAATGTACAAATGGGACCTCCAAAATATAGATCTAGATCTATTTGCCCTTATCAGAGATGGCTAGGCGTCAGATTTTCCTACCCGGATGGAGCCACAGGATCGTTGAGAGGCGTTGAGTCACTGAAAAAAAATGCAGGTTTGCAATCGTCGCGTCCTTCCATCCCCAAAAAGGGGGACCCGCAAATCTCGAGAATGACCTACTAGTCCGAAGGTTCACTAGTCCAAAGATTCACTAGTCCAAAGATACACATTAAATTTTATTAGGCGCACTGGTCCGAAGGTTCACATTTATGAGGATTGTTAACATATTCATCTTTGTGTGTACAGTCAAAATATAAAATAATAAAACACAACATTATCTTTTTTTTTAATGAAAACAACTCAGTGTTTTTATGAGAATGATTTGGTTCCTACAGCAGTGAAAAATTAATGCAGGCACGCACGCACATCCACACACAGACATACACTTACACGCCTAAATAATAATAAAAAACAAATCAATTTTTTTATACTTTGTTAATTCAAAAATTAAACACAACATTGTCTTTTTGACTGAAAATAACTGATTTTTTTTTTATGGGTAGATCTAGATCTAGAATCTAGATCTAGAGTCTAGCTCTAGACATCTATAATCTAGTCTAGATCTAGAATCTAGATCTATATATCTAGATCTAGATCTACATTCTTAGATTTGCTTCCCACAGCAGTGAAAAACGCATGTGTGCACGCATGCACACACACATACACACACACAAAATAAAAATAATATAGATCTAGATCTGGTCTAGATCTAGATCTAGATCTACATTTATCATAGGCCTTGTATAGTCATGTTTGTTCAGTCAAAAAAATAAGCACAATATTGTCTTACTGAATGAAAATAACTAAGTTTCTTAGTCCTTCGGACTAGTGAACCTTCGGACTAGTGAACCCTTCCCGCGAATCTCACCCACCTTTGAGCAGACGTCAAACTTCTAGCCACAGCGACCCCCCCCCCCCTTAATACACTTACCTTGCTTTTAAGAGTCCGATCTAGGGTGATGTCGCCCGTCTGCGTGCACTTGGGACTTCGGACTAAGGTGCTGTCTTCCAGTTATTTAGATCTAGATCTAGGCCTAAGCCTACTCTCTGTTTTGCCTTTTGCCCGCTTTTACGGCAATCAGAACAGTGCCAGATGAGCTTCGGATTTCGGTGTCCTTTTTGTTTTTCTTAAGCCTTTCAATCCTGAGGAAGTAGGATTGTCTCGGCTTTTAGAAATTGCCAATTTTTGCTGAGAAATTCTGTGGGGTAGAAATTTGGAATTTTTGAAATTTTGCCCGGACAGCGGCACTAAGCCAACTCTTTCATTGATTTTGAACTGCCAAGGGTTCTTTAACGTGCGTGTCGTACACACGGGACCTCTGAATTATAATAATTTGCCGCTATCCAAGATGGTTAGACCCCGGGCTTCCCTAGGCCTACCAGTCTGTGGGCCTACCCAAAAGAAGCCAGGCGACCATTGAGTCACTCGATTCTCGTGTCCTTCCATCCCCCGATGAGAGGACCCAGGAGTCTTGCAGAACCCGCAACCTCGCCGTCTGAAGCAGGTGCCGAACCACGGAGCCACTCGCCCCCTTTAGGTGATTTAGAAAATCAAGATTTATAACGAACACAAACAATTATCTATATTACTAGAAGAGAACCATGAGAGATTATTGAAATATAGGTTAAACCAATGCCGCCCCGCAACTTAACTCAAATGGCAAGTATGCGCACGTCGATGGTGGTAATGACTGCGGGTGATTAAAATGAATGTTACTCAAAGAAAACAGGCTGTTTTGAACGCATCATTCTATCGAATATACAATTCGGATCAAACACTCTCACGAGTTTGCTATTCATATTTCACTATTATCGTCCTTCGTCATCAAACTTTTTTTTTTTTAAGCCTTTCAATCCTCCAAGAAAGTAGGATTATTTCGGCTTTTTCAGAGGTTGCCTGTTTTTGCTGAGTTTTTATTTTTTTTTTTATTTTTTTATTTTTTAGTATTCATTAATGTGCGTAACGTACACACGGGACCTCTTAATTAATGTCGTTCTTATTCGAGAAGGCTAGACGTCGGGCTTCCCGACAAAGAAGAAGCCAAGGACGGTTGAGTCACTGATAAAAATGAAGATCTTTCGATCTTTGTGTCCCTCCGTCCCTCGATGAGAGGACCAATGAAGCAGCCAGAACCAGCAACCTCACCGACATGAGCTGTTTTCACCCTGAAGCAGACGAAAACCGACAGACAGAGTCACTGTGCCCTCCAACATCAAACATGTTCAGCTTTTTTCGACTTTATATAAGTAGAAACACGGATCTTTATGCAACAATGTTGTGTGCCAAATTTCATATGGATACATTCTGTAGTTTTCGAGTCCACTGACTTTGGCTGAGGTCATAACAAATTAGAATTACTGATATTATATTATATTATATTATCTCCAGCTCATGTAAACTGTTCGTTCAAATGTGCTCATGACACATGTCGAACGGCATGACTCATTGGTAAACTGTCTTGTTTTGAGGAAGGGGTCGTCGTGGAGAACAACTTGTAAGTTGGTGGTTTGACTCGCGGATCTTGCCACCAGGGGACGGGGAGGAGATTGAAACTTTTTTCAGTGACTCAACGGATCCCTGGCTTCTTGTCTTGACCTCTTGGTTAGGGTTAAGCCTCCTTAGATAGGAGCCAATAAATTCCGTACATCCCATGTGTGCTTTACTTGAAGAAAAAACAGAATCAAAAACATGTTTTGAGTTTGACGGAGAGGAGACAAATCCAAAGACGAGGAACAAGAAGGATGTGATGAACGAGTTTACATTTCCACAATGCCTCGCTGTTACCTAGCATGTTTGACCGCTGCTCGAAAGCGAATGCAAGTATTAAAGTTTCCCCCTCTGATCCCATCTGTGGCCAGAGTCATTAGTTCTTCACACTCGTCACCAACACCTGATAAGTGATATGATGGCGGGAGAACAGAAAAGTTTTGAAGCTGGCCGGAGAGCCGAACGCTTTACCCGCCTCGGCCGGCTGCAAAAAGGAGACGAGTTCGGGCGCGCTGGGCCGGGTCTGCCGAGGCTTCGTGTACAAAGCTCAGTGAACGAGTTCTCACCTCCCCATGGGAAGGGGGGGGGGGGAGTGGCTCTGTCGTTCGGCGTCTGCTTCAGGTTGAAAACAACTCACGTCGAGGTTACCGGTTCTGATTGCGGCAGGACGACTTTCGGGTCCTCGGATCGGGGAATGGGAGGACACAAAGATCGAAACCTGCATTTTTTTCTCAACAGTCCCCTGGCAAACCCGATGTCTAGCCTTCTCACATAAGAACAATTATATTTCGTAGGTCTCGTGTGTACGTTACGTACGTTTAAGAACCCTTGGAAGTTCAAAATCAAAGGCCGGGTAAAGTTTCAGTTTCCAAATCCCTACCTACAAAAATTCTCACCGAAAAAAAGGCAACCTCTTAAAAAGCCCAGACAATCCTACTTTCTTAGGATTGAAAGGCTTTAAAAAAGCACCAAACAAACAAACAAAAAACAAAGCAAAACAAAATACCTCCTTTGTGGATCTGAGGATGTGAAAAAGCTAGCACCCCCCCCCCCTCCCCCCTCCCCCCTCCCCCTTAGCAGATCACATGGCCTTTTCCGCATTCTACAAAGAGACAGCAGAGATGACCGGTTTCCTTCTTCTCTCTGTCGGCTATCACGTTAGCACTTGGCAAATCATGTTGATACATTCCAGGATCAGTATCGGAAAGAAGTATGTGAGGCCCCTAGCTCGCCATCAGAGTGCACGAGTCAGGGACTCATGGTGTTGAGGCGGGTCCCAATATTACCCATCGATACACTGGCCAGCACGGCGTGTCAACAGGCCTAGTGTGGTCGGGTTTCTAGGGACTAGGGGACCCTTTATTGGAGCGAGATTAGGATCGAGCTGCTTCTGGACTACAGGGATGATCGAAGGAGTGGCAGACCGCTGCCATTTGGTCTCATTTTGATAATTGGCGAGGCCAGCCCTCCTTGCAGCCTCTACTACTCTTTGGCGCATAATAAAATAATGCTCCACGATGACACTGCCAAAGTCGCTGGTCTGGATGCCCAAGCTGGCTCTTCTGTTGCATCAGCCCAGAGATCTAGGTGGGACTGGGGCCTACTGCAACTTCCTCTAGGACCCGGGACGTTCTCCCACTTGCTGCTCGCAGAGAATGATTAATCCTGACGTGAGCTGTTACATGTTCTTCCATTTCGATGGCCCAACACCGAAGGCAACTAGGCTTAAATTACACTCAGACTAAACATCTCTATCCCCATGAGATGGCCACCAAAATACCCCAGGTGTACAAACTGCTAGATCTCCACAGCTCACAGTATCCGGACTGTTGTCACAAGGATATTTGAGAGTACTGGCATTTACTTTTGTTATTATCAATATAATATGTAATTTTACCCAGTTTTCTAAAGCCATTTGAGTGACTTGGGATAAATATAAAAAGAATAACAATCACTTTGGCATGCAAGGAAGAGAAGGGGATTATTACATAGCTCTGTGGTAAGAAAAGTTGGAGATCTCGAAAGGTCTCACTAGAAACCGTAGGTTTTATGAGTGATTATTTTTATTTATTATTTTTTTGTAGAAACGTGTATCTCCGAGTATGTTATTTGTGTAATTATGTGCAATCAAGATACTGAGAACAAGTAAACAAAATATTTCTGTGAAACTGTTCTATTTGAATGCAAGAATAATTTGAATTGAGGGTGTCCACTTTTGTTGAGAGATATAATTTTACCACAGACTCCAATGTAAGGTTCACAACTTAAATCATATAATGCAGCTACAAGAAAATGGGTGTGACTGCACTATAAACGAAGAAACTTTAAAAGTCGCCAAAAGAAGAGTGATTGTTCTGATTAGCTCATGTAATTAATATCATTTACAATTTCAGAAAAGGAAAATAAAATGTTATAAAATCTCTGCATCTAAAACACATAGTTTCAATACTGTTTTTATAGATCTATATCTTGAGAGGAATAAGATGGCTTATGATTTTCTATATTTATAACTTAGAAGTACAGCATAGAGCACCGTTCTGATGTATTTGCGTTATCTGTCGTCACTGAACAAGAATAAAAGCCTAACCGGCAAAGGAGTCTCGATATCTATAAGGGGAATCTATTCTGCGCAGTATCCTAAACTTAGCCCGACTTAGTTCCCTTAGCCGTGTAGAGGAAGATGGCGACGGATTCACTAAAGATACTTCCGCTTCCAAGTGTTTGTCTCAGAAATTGAAATTTCTGTGATTTATCAAGATTTGTTTGAAAACCATGACGGAGAGAAAGTTTGCGGAAGGGTTACAGCGAAAGGGAAATGCTGCAAGGATCAGAGAAACAGTTTCTCAGGCTCTGAGAGACAGTGCCATACAGGTGAGCTCAGTTTATATTAAAAAATACATAGATCTATAATATACTGATTTAGGAGTCTAAAACTAGAAACTGTATTCTAGATAGAATCTACAGATCTAGAGATCCAGTGAATTTTTTTTTTTTTTTACTGCTAATCGTAGATCTAGATAGATCTATCTAGATCCACATATTATTGCAAGACTGAAATAGATTTCACTTGCTGGATCACTATCACAAGGCTTCATGTGAATATGCTGTTGTTGGGCATAGTATCTTTTGATGTTGGCTATTGCTCTTTGGACACGGTCTGCATAGAGCGTTACTTTACCATTGTTACATGTTAACTAAGTATCCTACTGAGTCCAGGTTATGCAGCATTAAGCACAGTGGAAGAAAACAGACCAACTAGCATCATCAGGTGGAAAACATTCAAGAGGAGAAAAATGCATTTCCTGTAAGTGTAATAGCAACGTGCTTAAAATAATATTTAAGTAATCTGTCCTTATATTTGGTTATTTTTCACTTTTTCTGCTTTTCCTCTAGATCTAGCTGCATAAGCAGTATTGTTGTGCAAAAGTAGATCTATATTTTAGTGTGTTTATTTTGCCTTCAAAACGTCTCAACTCCAGGAATCCCGACATCCCACATTTCCTTTTTCAGACAGCTATGAAGTGGGGGGTCAGATTCATATCTCAAAGACCTAATTAGAGGGATTCAATTGATGAGTCTATGAAAGACAATGCTTAAAAATACGAAAAACCACTTCTGGAAAAAAATGGCTTAGTTTGAGCTGAACAGATTTGTGAGAAAGTTCGTTGCTTTTATTCTATGCTGATGTCGGGCAACAGGCGACTGCGAGCACCTCTTTCCAGTATATTAAAAACTCACATCCGGTGCCGATGTCTGCCAGATTTGGCGATCGCAACATTTTGATTTCATTCATTCATCACTGGAATGTGGCATGGAACAGAACGAAATGGGCAAAAAATTACATTTAGTGATGTGTTGTTACAATATTTGTGTGAATTTTGGATTATTTCATCATTCAGGGTAAGTAAGCGCTGTTGATTTACGCGATGTCTCCTGCCCTTCGAGATTCTGCCGTTGCGACAGCTCTGTAGATCTAGACGCTTAATTTTACTTTCGAAGGCATATGGGCGAAGCTGAATTAATATCCCTCATAAATTCTACGAATACAGTGAATGTGGAATGAAAAGCCTTATTTACTTCAGTGAATTGACCATTAGAATGTTAATTAAAGGCGTTTTTAGTGCCATGTGCGTGAGTTTCTGACTCGCTTCGTAACCCGACCGCCTTCTTGAATTTCGATGATGATGGCAGGAATCGTATTAGATTCCTGACGATGTTTTTAGGGTTATATTTTGAATTTGTTTACTTATCAAAGGATGGTTTATAGAGGAACTTGACATTTTTTTCCACCAAAGAGTCAAACTGAGGTGAATAATGTTGTAAGGGCTGGTTTATTATACTGGACTCATGGATCGATGCTACAGTTCTACGCACCTAGCATTCATTTAGATTCGATCCCTGCCTGTTCTTTATTCTTCTTGTTTTATTCTTTTTTAAATAAAGTAACAGATCAGGAAAAATTATCAGTAGCAGGCTTTCTGCTACATAACGAGGATGAAAATTAGATTGGTCAAGAACATAAAGAAGAGATGAGAAAAAGCAGTGCATTAAATGCAACCAGAAGGCCAAAAGATAGGGACCTTAGAAAAAAAAATATAGTAAAAAAAAAAAAATAATAATAATTAAATTACAACTTTTCAGATTTTGGTATGTGTTAATTTTCTTTTTTAAATTACTTGTCTCTCTGCAGTTTTTTTTTAGATCAGAAAGTCAGCTGAGTTCAATGTAGATCATGAGATTGCGTACATTCAAATATTATACATAAAACAACATAAGTAACATGTAAATAATGTAAAACTGTTAATCTGAACCAGTACCAAACTCCTGTAACTGTTCAAACTTTGCTTTAATTAAGATATTTTCTTTAATATTTTTTTTTCTAAAATTGTCATAGTTAAGAATGTTTTATGGCTGAACTTTTCCACTGATGTAATGTTTTCCGAAACATTGTCTGCTCTTCTTCTATTTCGTCATTTTTTTTTTTTTTTCCAGTTCTTCTGTAATTTACTAAGCATGGCAAAGTATTTTCAGCATTCTGAAGTTTTCTTACTGGAATAGTCTGCTCTCCTTTCATGAAAATTAAGCAATATTGATTGTGCTTTTATTTCAACAATTTAAGAGGTTACCTCCATATATGATGTGATTCCTCCGCAACAAGGCATCTGCTGCCTTCAAAACCTATATATTTTGAAACTACAAACCTTTAGCTAAAATTTGATAACAAATTCAGCTGTTTTCTTTGAGTTTGAAAATTTGCCAAAATTTGCCCTGAAAAGGAAATGTTGTAGAGCTCTGAGTGTTTTCCGCCATCAATAAAATATATATAGGAATTAAAGTAGAATTTTCAGTTACACTGGGAGGATGCATCATTGACAGTTCTAATACGATGTTTGGGGTCTGAATGAACCTATATGTTGACCTACATAGCCTTTGCATGAAGGGGTTAGATTCGGAGCCACTGTGTATGATTTAGGGCCTTGTCATTGTGCTGTTGTTGAAAATTTACTTGCATTACACAAAGAAGACTCCTAATGAATTCGAAAATGTGTAAAACTACATCTTATTTTCAAAACTCTTCGCATAACATCTCCTAGAAAATGAAACAAGGGAAACCACACATGCGCCAGCCAAGACAAAAAAAAAATGTCATTATGAAAACACACCTTGAGAACCCTAACCTAACTTTAAACACTAATCCTATCAAAAACAAGCATTTTCTTGTTCACAGAATTCTTTGCTTCAAATTTGGAATGAAAGGCAAAGTGGTCTCAATATCTATTAGTTTATATATCAGATAACCTTCTTTTGCTCTCTTTGAATGCTACCATGAGATCATTATTATATATTTCTTTGTAGTCACTACTGCCCCGTCAACGTCAGCCGGCTTGATCTAATAACAATGATCTAAGTCCATGTGGTTAGACGGATGATAGCTTGCATTTTATAGAGAGATTCTATAGCAAGAACGTAAACACATCCCTATGTGAAGTGGTTTCGTCCAAGCAGTTAATCAGGTTATGAACAAATCTGTAATGGGAATGGTCTGTGTGACACCCATATGAAATTGATGTCTTTATGAGTACAACTCCTTTGGCTCATTGCACATATCATTATGTGAAGAAAGGGTGGAGTTAGGGAGGGATTAGAAAGAAACATTGGACTGTATGGTGATCTGATATGGGCCTGCACTATGTCACTCCAAAGCCCAAGCAGAGTCAAAACGAGACTCAAATTGATAGGGCCTATGGCTTTACTAGTTGGCCGTGAGATGCACAGCCTCGTAACACAGAGATGCGAGGAAAGTCGTGACATCACATGGTAATGTGGTAGAGGGCACGTGAAAAAAAAAAAAAAAAGGGCAGAACCACAAGCCATCATATTTTGCAAAATAAACACATTAACAGTAATGTTTTCTCAAAAATAACACCGCTAACATGTTTTTGGCCACGAAGTTTAGCATTTTACAAGAAATAGCATAGATTGTCTGTGACGTTGCACTACCCCTTTAATTCAAGAGGATTATCATCATTGAATCATACTTTTAGGTTATGTAAATAAAGCATGGTAAATGACTTTGAAGGAATATTTGCTGCTTAGTTCTTTATGTCTCATCAGAGACTAACATTATTCATAATTTCACAGTTCACATACCTAAATGTGTTTTATTTTATTTTCAGCTAAAAATCTGTTTCCATTTCTTTATGTTCATTATTTTTTTTTTTTTTTTACATTTGTTTGTTTGGATATAAATACAAATACATGTTTTATAATTTGTTGTGATTGGCTGATCTGTTATATATTGCAGTTTCCATGAGTATAGTATGTAAATTTATTTCCCATAGATTGGTTTTTTTGTAAGGTTTATTATTATTATTTTTTTTTTGTCCAGACTTTGTAACATATTCATTGCAAAATTTTCTCAGTGATCCTAGTCCTAAACAGTCCGCATTACTGTTTGCATGTGTTGAAAAAGGGCAAGATAGCTGTCCGCAGGTGACACAGGTGACGGGAAGGCATTAATTTTAAAAAGAAAAAAAAAATCATGATTGCATGGGTGAGGAGTGGAGCAAAATCCTGACATCTAGTTTTTGTATGAAAATACATGCATTAAATGTGAAATTTTATGTTTTTCAACAGTTTCAGATCAACAAAACTCCACTCAGGTATGATTTTTAAACACAATATAGGCCTTAAATTTGGCAAAATGTGACAATCAATTATGTATCATATCTCCCAACTATCTAGAAGTTATGCTGGTCACTTCTGACATTTTCTTACTCCATCCCACAAATTCCAACCCACAAACCTTTAGTTTCTTAGGGAAGAATGCAATTTTGTTTACAGATACATACAACTAATGTTTTGTATGATTTCTGACATAAGTGAGCTCATGCAGAAGTAAAAACAGCTGAAAAAAAAACAACAAAAAACTAGGACTGCGTCAGTTTACTTTTTGAGAGATTTTATGTTCATATTTTATGCTGCCAAAAAACTGGGTTCAAATTGGTAAAGATTAAGGAGTACTTAAATTACTTGCCGCATACATACCACGTGAAATACTTAAGTTCATTGGCTTGTTAAGTAGGAGGTGGTGTTTGGCTGTAAGTATAACAGGTTGTTGTTCTGAAAAAAAAACCAACTGCAAAAGGATACTGCAGATACATTGAAAAATTCACATCGCTGAGATAAGAAAGGTCTACATTTTCATACCCTGATTGTCTTATATTTCTGAAAGGCAAACTTGATATAATCATGTTTCACAGGTCTGTATGGGCTAAGAGTTATTGTTATAATTGATAATCAAACTTTAAAATTCATGTCTTTATTTAAGAGGGGAAAAGATGCTTATATTGTAAGAATACTGTAAAACTGTATTAATTATTTAGCCCACTTTCCATTAGCCCACTTTCCAGACAGTTACCTTCACCTTGTTCATGCAAATTGACCAAAAAACACCTACTCCTCTCACATACACGCACGCACGCGCGCGCACGCACACGCACACACACACACACACACACACACACACACACACACACAGCTAGGATGTTTAAAAGTGTGAGAGATGCCTGAGAATGAAAATGAAAAGGCGTATATTCAGTTGTGAAGGTTGGCAGTAACAAGGATGGCAAATCATATTTTAATTCTCACCAAGGTAATTGACTTATGTATTTTTACCTGAACTCAAAGAGAACTGTAAAAAAAAAAAAAAATGATGACCACTTTGTTGGATTAACTACCATGATGTGCGAGAATCACAAAATTACAAAATGGTAAGAAATTCAAGTCGAAATGTGTGGAATGACGATCTACATTGAACCTGATTGATATAAATTTGTGCAGGCTTTTACCTTGTT
This sequence comes from Peronia verruculata, assembly GCA_038406235.1. Classification (NCBI taxonomy): domain Eukaryota; kingdom Metazoa; phylum Mollusca; class Gastropoda; order Systellommatophora; family Onchidiidae; genus Peronia; species Peronia verruculata. The sequence goes on along the minus strand of JBCAUA010006668.1, from coordinate 1,388 downwards.
GTGCAGGCTTTATCTTGTTGTGCAAGCTTTATCTTGACAGGTTTGTCTGACCCAAGTTGTATATGAAAGGATGATGTTAGTTTAGAAAATAAAACTGTTTTAATGATAATGTCTGTTTTCTAGAAAACAAGGCATCCGGTGTGGGTTATTTTCAAACGAGAGGTTTTAAGAGATATAAGATGGAAAGCAGCTCGCCTGTAATTGAAATGAAAGAAACAAGTTGTAGTTATGAGTGTGATGGAGATAAAATGTATGAAAAGAACCAAAATAAAATTCTAAATTACGGGGAAAGGGAAAAAAGATGATCAGTCTTAGCAGATACATGTATATTGAAATAATATACACTGTACGCTTTTCGGAGAAACTGGAAATTACCAAGAGGTGTTTGACGGGGAGGGAGGGAGGAGATGTGTTGGGAATGGAAATAGAAGGGGTCAGAAAGTAGAAATAAAGTAAAAAAAAAAAAAAAAAGATCCTCGATGTACGCACATTTGATAAGAATCCGTAGTTCACTGTTATTGTCACACTAGGTAGTTCAGTAAAGTCATTTTTATTTTGTTTTTTTCGAAGTCAGTGGTGAATCAGCTCGAATGACAATTAACATTTTCACATCTTTTAGTTTTAGCAGTTAGTAGTGGACATGTAGTCCTCGATACGGCATAATACTTCTTTAGTGTGTAGACATAAATCAAAGGAGTTTCTTTGAATGAAAATGAATATATTTCTGATGAATCCACTGAATGTTCTGGATGATTCCAGTAATTAGGCTAGAGTACAGGAAAAATGGCGTGCTGCAGCTTTGCTGGCGGGGCCACCTGTTGTTTCCACATAAGTCAGCCTTTTTTTATTTCCCACTTCAAAGTCACTTCCCGGCCATCGGTAGCCTAGGCCTACATCGGAATGTGTTTGCTCAAAGCAATGGCTGATATTTATCTTCTGCCTACCTAAAATTCTATTCATCGTATCCTCCTCATCTTCATCCGGTGCATTCAATTTTGCAGGAAGCAGTTACCGTTTCAGAGCTAGACAAGCAGACGTAACAGAGGGAATGCTGTTGTTTGGGAATCCGGGATGCCGCATATTTCGTTACATCCCTCTTTTCAGTTTTGTCGTACAATATTTGCTTATCCAAATTACAATATGCCTTTCATTACTTGTAATACGCATCGTCGGTACAGCGTTCTGTTATATATTATATCTACTTTGACCAGTTTTTTTTTGACGTGGAAACATGTACTTACCGTATTAAGCACAAAATAGCCGTAATCGTGCTGGTGTGCCATTAAATCCCAACACAAACAAACAAGAACTAAAAAAAAAAAAAAACGTGCTGTGCACACTTTAACTTATATTTTTCTTTTTTCTTTTTTTTTTTTTTCTAAATTCCG
>JBCAUA010006657.1:0-13355 GCA_038406235.1 Peronia verruculata | reverse complement strand
ACATACATACATACATACATACATACATACATACATACATACATACATACATACATACATACATACATAAAATTAATCAATTCTTTAGAAACACTCACACAAGCACACAAAAATCCCACTCGTGATTATTCATCTTATACGAGGGCACCTGTACCTTTGTTAAGCGCAGAGAAATATCAGAGGGCGAGGGGGAAAGAGAGAGAGAGAGAGAGAGAGAGAGAGAGAGAGAGAGGAAGAGAGACGAAGAGAGAGAGGAACACACACACACACACACACACACACACACACACACACACACACAAACACACACACACACACACAGAGAGAGAGAGGATAAGAAATATGGAGAAAGTAAAGGCAGGCCATTGCTGAATACCATCCTGATAAAACTCACCCAGGGCAGGACAGAACAATGATGACCCAGCTGATAAGACAAGGGGCTCAACATACAGGTCAACACCTGCGCGCCAGCATGTCCAGAGATGACAGGAGAACTCAGATTTCATCCCCCCCCCCCTTGAAATATCTTTTTTTTTTTCTCTAAAGAAAGTGTTAATGGTATTGTTAAATTCATGAGAAACTGGACATTCGAAGAGCACATCGAGTTTGAAGGTGGAAAAAGCAGATGCAATCCTTACGTTTTGGTGGGTGAGGGATGTAATATATCTGTTGTGGTGAAGGTCTGACAGACACCTAAAACAGTTCTATGTGAGATGCTAACTGTGAGTCAAAGAAAGTCTCCCACAAAGGTCCTGTTTCAGAAATCATGGCCATCGTGGTCATAAGCTTTTATGGGCACATAACCCAGAAGATCCAGAGGTTTCTGAGACTCAATAATTTAGTTTCCGAGAAAAAAAAAATTTACACCTAGCCAGCTTATCTTTTGCTCTCATTTTCTAAAATTCCATACAACTAAGATATTTCAAAGAATTGTTCGGCACATATGTGGCGTCTTTGGCCTGACTTTGACTTTGATGACAAAAAGAAATAGACAACTTTTTGTCATTTCAGTCCCAATAATCATTGTCCCTTTCGTTACTTAAAGAGACAAGAAACTGCAGTTTTATTTGGGAGGCGCTAATTTTCTTGACTGAAATAAAGATAAGAAGAGAGAGAGAGAGAGAGAGAGAGAGAGAGAGAGAGAGAGGGAGGGAGAGAGAGAGAGAGTAAGAGAAAGTGAGAGGAGAAGAGTTGAGAAAAAGAAGAACAAATATAGGGAGTCAAAATGAAAGAAAAATAACACTTCAAGAAAAGACCAAGAACATTGAGTGAAAATAGTCTCCAGCAGTTTACAGGAGATTTATGCCAGTGCATAAATTTGTCCCTGATAAAACAATGGAGGAGAAAATAATAGAAGAGACAGTTGGCCACTCCTGAGTTGGAGATAGAGATCTTGAGCTTGTGGTATGCCACTGACGGTCAGCAAAAGGAAAAACGTAAGATAGATGAGCAGTAGCTGGAACGTGTACGCGTGAACGGATTCCAGCTCAGACCATGTTTGTGAGTATGTCGATAATGTTTGAGATAGTGAGCATTCTATCCTTCCACCTGTCTTGGCCTACGTTCCTTCTTTTCTCTTAAGTCCAGCGTTTGTCTTCGTTTAGTATATTTGTCCGTTCGTCCTTTCACATTCCCTGTTGTTTGCCTTTCTTTCTAATAGTTCTCTTTTGAAGGTTTTATTATTTTTTTTCTTCATCTTCCACATAGATAATTCTTCCTGGTTGAGAACATGCTTGGAAAACTTTTGTCTCTGTTCTCATCCTGAATTTAATTACCTCGCTTAAATCCCCAGACTGCTCCTTACAGTGTGACACCGTCAGGAGAAAATCTGTTATAAAAACAGTGTTGCATCTAATTGCGGAGATATTATACACAACACTCTTATCCAACCATAGTCGACTCGCTCGTTTCTTTTCTGAAAATTTAGGCATAATACGGGAGCGAACTATTACGACGACCCTTCCATCATAATTTTATCTGAATATCTTGCACACCAAGATTAAGACTATCGGCCAGTAACACCTTAATAATCGAGAACAAAAAATAATTGAATTCAAATCAAATCTAGGAACATCAGTATACTATTCTAATTTTGTCATCATTTTGATGATCATTTGATGCCCAGTTGTATGGTGCTGACATAGAGCAGAGGCCCGCGAACAGCCATCAAGGATTCAGATGAACACCTATGTTGATGCACAATGTTGAAGGCGGAGAAAGGGAAAATTTGGAAGATTGTCAAGATTACTCACAGCAATAAGTATGCGATAGCATAAAGACAACTAATGGCGGTGTTTGAAATGCGTTCATCACGAAAAAAAAAAACCCCAACTTAAAATGGCAATAAAAATACACAAGGAAGTTGTTGGACATGTCTTTACAAGTATGTAGTGTGAGCGTGAGGGTGCAGTGGCGTATAATGTACAAGCCGAAAAGACATGACTGGGAATAGGTCAAAGATTGTGCAGTTGCAGAATACACGAACAACATCATTATATGCCTTGTTTATTTAGTTTGTTGACAACAGGTGTATTCTTTGAATACAAAATTAAATTTCAAAAATATTTTGAAGTAGTTATGGATCAGGTCAAGCAATATCAAAACAAACTTCCAGAATTCACCATGAATTAATAATCTATGCACAGACATTTCCGCTGAGAGAATATTTGCTAACTTGAAAATATAAAAACACAATTTCTACATGTAAACTTACCAGGATAAGACATAAGACTTGGACGAGCAGTCTAAGACAGAACAGAAAGAAAGATCGAGAAATAAAATAGAATATTTAAGAATGAAAAATAAAATGCAAAGGAAATTTCTTTTTTGCCACAGATGACTAGCATATCGTGGGAACTTTTGAACTATAATGTGAATGTGAGTTAACTATTAATATAGGCATCACAAAGTTCCTGGACGATATCTGTAAATGTTCTATTTTAACAAATCCGATTTCAATTTCGTTTCTGTCTCCTTCGAAGTAGTAGGCTTGAACACAATGTTTCCAGCATACCTGCCATGAGTCAAAAGTGTTCTAAAAAGTCGCTTTCTGGAAGCCCGTCTAGGACCATCTACACTTCATATTGAATTGTTTTAATCGCATCAATATAAAGCTTTTGAAGTATAATTACATCCTGGGAAACAAAGAAAGCGCCAGGGGAACAAATCTGGTCAGTACGATGGATGGAAAACGACAGTCATGTTGGCTTTGACTTAATAGTTACTAGGTGTAAACGTATTGTGAGCATGCGCACTTTAGTGCTGAGGCACCCAATTGCCATCAAACCAAAAGTCAGGCTTTTAGCGCCTCAACCATTTCAGAATCTTATAGCAGAAATCAAAATGAACCAATGATCTGTCCCTGAAATATTATTTGTCGGTACAAAATCAAAACTTAAATCCTCAGACATGTTTTGCTCTTCCTTTCAGACTTTTTTTCTTTGATGCCAAGAACGAAGCAAACTGATGTTATCTATAGAGCAAACAAACGAAGAGATGATTGAGGAAAGGGCGGAGAAAAGAGAAGTTCTTTTCTCATTTCCTGAGAAGAACATAAAACTTGACGCCCACAGGCAATAAAGAGAGAGCATACCCGTTTTTGCAATTTACAGCATGTTTTCGCACATTGAAAGGTCGTGCAGAGAGTTTTGAAATAAATATGACGAGAAATACAGGCAGGCTTACTTGGCACATGTCTCCAGAGTAATTATAGCCTAGGTCACTTGCTCACGTGGATGTCTCTTCTGCGCAACAGCATTATGCATTACGCACTGGCAACAACGACAATCACACCAAAGCAAGGTAATTGTCTCCCCTTCTGTCAGGACACCCGTGGGCAATCTTATAAACTTTTTCAAACAATTCTGCTTTTTATACCAGGATTTCAACAGAATCAGTCCGTTGCCTCCTTGTATTATTGTCAAACGTTAATAAATGCCAAAAACTACTCATGGAGTTGCTTTCAGAATGTTTGTTTGTCTTGATCTGATGTCATGGACAGGGGGGGGGGGGGGATCAGCCTCAGGATTGGCTTAATTTTCAGACTTTTTTGGACTTAAAGTTCTAAAGCAAAATCTCCGAAATCCATGAGATACAAGCAGGAGATTTCGAGTCTTTCATTTGCCTTTATAGAATGCTTTCGGGAACAGAATTATAAAGTCACCACAAAGTAGATATGTCTCAGTCTACAATTCTAGAAGATTTATAATATGTGGGCTACGAGACTGACTTTGAATTGGACATAAAGTGAAGAACCTGGCTATTTATTTTCTTCAGCTTAGATATTCATAGAAGGTGGGGGTATATGGGCAAGTATTAGGTAGTAAAAACAACAACAACAACAACGAATTTAATGGTCTAGAAAGACACGAGGTACGATAAGCTCCATGCTAGCCCATGGCTGGCACTTAGGAAGTGTAACTGTTCCTAAATTTTGGCCTAAATTATGTGGTTCCGAACTACTTTTTTAGCTTCCCGTCTTCACCTTATCACGTGCTTGGACTCTTTTGCCGATGGCGGTCTGCATGTTGTTCCTTTCTTGTTTTTTTTTTTTTCGTCTTCTTTTTTTCCCTCTTCTTCCTTTCTCTCTTTTTCTGCCTGACTTTCTATCCACAATCGTTATTGAGCATTTCCCAATACCAGTATTAAGCATAGGTCGGCCCCATCAGAGAGAGTTAATAATATTTTAGCTTCTTTTCCTTCTTCAAGAAATAACCAATAAGTGTGCATCCGTTTTTTTTCACACCCAAACATTGTTTTACCTTTTGCTCCAATAATTTTCAAAGTCAACTCACATAGCCTGAAACAGGAACGACTAGAAGGAGAGATAGGACAACGAGGTCATGTTGAAAATTAATCTACAAACGGGAGGAAAAATAAAACATCTCTCTCTCTCTTTCTCCTTCATACGTATCCGATGGTTTTTCTAAGTTTTTCAACCACCTGCAATGGTGGTCATCTCAGCTGTCCACAACCGTGGTCAAAAAATAACATAACACTATTGTATTATGTGATCATACGTTTCCACTACCTCTTTCTTCTTTGTATCTGAAAAAAAAACTGTTCGTATTGAGAGCATTCTGATGTCTGTGCATAGACTCATAGGCGATATAAAGTTATTAAATGACGTAATGTCATTGTGGCTGCAAACTCTTTCATAACAAAAATTAAATGCACTTTTAAATATGAGCCATCTAAAATTAAAACCAGTGTTATACTCGTTGATGATCGAAATGAAATCAGAATGTGGAGACGCAGATCTGCATCGCACAGATCAGCTGTAATAATTGTGGTCACACTAAACGGGGTTTGAGGGGAAAGAATTGATTTAAACAAATGATAAAAGAAACGTGGGAATCCTTCTCTTTACATGCCCCCAACAAGCAATGAAAGAAGAGAACAGCAAATTTACAGAAATGATAAAATAAGAATGGAAAGCTATAGATTTTCTGTATCTCCGTTGAACAGTTCAAAAGAAATAGATGCGAAAGTACTGAAATGAATGTATTTATAGTCACCCCTTTCCTTCTATAGTCGCAGTACCGAAAAAAAAAATAGCAAGAAGAACGAGAACATAGAACAGAGATTTAACAGGTCTGATACGAGACGGCTAAAAGATGTTCTTTCTCAAGTAGACCGAAAAAACGGTAACCATCCTCTACAATTGCAATGACACAAAATCGAATCTATGGTAACCCTTTCTGTCTATGTCACGACCCAAACCAAAAACCAAACCAAAATAAAACAAAACAAAAACAAAAAACAAATAAACAAAATAATAATAATAATAATGAGAGTAATGATATGAAATGATTTAATTAATTAAAACCTAAAACAGTTCCCCTCTAATTAAATATCTTCCTTTCTGTCCAATAACAAACAAAGGAAAGAATCAGAAGGAGATGATTTACAGAACTGGCCAGGCAAGCCAATTTTTTTTTTCTTGTTCTGTACCACCTGATGGTTGATGATACGTCATACTGGGAGAGGAATCTTGAAGACGTCAGGTAGAGGAGCCAGGGTCTATGTGCCCGTCTCGTAAATAAGATGCCTGTTTTGGGGGTGAGCAAGGTGAACGGAGTAAGAGAACAGCGCCAGCGGGACCAGCGATGGGGGTGGTAATGGTTAGGGGTAGGGGGATGTGGAACAGAAAAGTATGTCAGAACATTCCCAGGCGATAAAAGATGAGGTTGTGGAGACTTGAGCTGGAAGGAGATAATACTGATAATGAGCCGAAGTGAAAAATAAGGTGGGCGAAAGAAGAAAGTATAGGAAGACAGAGGCATTGAAAGTATAAAATGTTTCAGGTCTACAGAATGGATTTTCGTGTTTGCGTTCAGCGGAACTTTGTGAACACGTTCTCGTCTGAGGGCATATGAGAGGGATAAGGAATACCGAACTTTGACCTTTGGCCTGAGGACTAGAACCGTCACACCACAGAGGCAAACCGTTCAAAAAGAGTGCTAACAAATGAAGAAGCAGGACAAAGTTTCTCAGGAATACGCTATAAAACTCATTGTAAACATTTACCGTTCATAAAAGTGGCCCATCCATAGAACAACAACATACTCAATTTGTAACAATCAAAAGAGTGATCAATGTCAGTCAGCAAAAGTAGCACAGAATAAGACAATAGAGCTATTGTCAGTAAAATAGCAGGAGATGCAATAATACAGATAAAATATCTGTATAGCTAATGTTATCGATGGCAACAATAAGTTCTAATATCACCAATAACAGTCATGTCCACTGGCATTCGATGGAATCAATCACTTTTATACTTGTATAACGTTCTGCTCTATAATTCAGCAACGGACCGAACCTATTAAAACTTCCCAGAATCAAGATGTACTAATTGTAACTGAACTTCCGCCTTGAATAGGCAGGAAACTACCAGAGCTCACTAATTAAAATCTGGAGGACAGTACCTATCAACGGAATGCCCCAGTCAGCAAAGCTGTTTGAAATTAAGCCCCGGAAGATTGAATGAGAACATCTGCAGCGTGAAGAAATGAAGATAAACAGTAGTTGCGGCACGTTCCTTGGTTAAATCAAAAAACGAAAATAAACGAAGATAAATGATTTCTGTCTGTGAAAGTTAGTTATTCTTTTCCCTCACATCTCATGTAAAGTTTTGTGGATTAGTTTCTGCTGCCTTCGCTTTAATAGAAATTTCAAATAATGGAAACAACAAAATTATTATATAACCAATTATAAGAGTCACAGAAGAAAAAACACAAATATCTATTTTAGAACAAGACATGATGTGATAAACATAATGAATATTATTCCTAAAAAATCTATAATATTTTGCAAAGAATACCAATGTCCGAGACAAAAAAAAAAAACAAAAAAAACTATAGCAAAACGTTTTGTCATCTCAGTCATGATCATAAATAAATATGAGTTAGACGTGAATTAGCAAGTGAGATATGACAAACGATATTCCAAGCTATTTAAGGTGGTCAACATGTAACTTCCTTTTCAGTGGTAGCAACATCAATCAATCTTCCAGAAAATAGCTTGGAAACACACTTTTAGTATTTCCAGAACTCCCGTGGAGAGCGTGGAATATAACAACAGAAAATGGCCTCTAAAAATGGATCTTTCAATCACCGCACATGAATCTGCTCATAAAAGTCCTTCTAAAGACCTTTGTTAAACAATTTGGAAATGCAAGTTCATGATATGAGTTTTTTGGGCAACAACATTGTCTAAAGACATACTGAACATGAAAGATATTTTCACATTCCCCTTTCAGTCACGAATCTTCTCAAGACTTCGTTTCTCTGTTCTAAAACTCTGATGCAGTTTTTGATTGGACTCAAAGAAATATGAGCTGTTTCGTTTCTCTGAATAGAATCGACGTGGGAAAACTATCAGTGACCCACGAATCTGATCTATTTAAACTCTGATCTTAAGATAAATTTCTCTTTAAATTTCAACTCTCTCGGTCCCGCCTACTTTGTTAGCTCTTTTTAAATTACAGTGAACAACGTTGAAAGTTGTCATAAAAAAAAAAAAAAAAAACTCGGATGCTGCCTGTGCCATTTCTAAAAAAAAAGTATTCTCCATCACAATTATTGCATCTGCTTCAGTTCCTCTTAAGCACACAAAGTTTTATGACGCGTCACATACAAAACATATAGGCATATAGGTAATTTGCAGGTACCATCTTTTAAAAGTGTCTTTTTGCATTAAATTGCGCTCTGGTCTTTATTAAAAACTGTACAATATTACGGTACAGCTTCCCCCCACCCCCCCCGCCTCCTCCTCCTCCTCTCTGCTTGCATTATATAGTGCAAAGAAAGACCAGTCTAACAGAGGACCTAAGATGTCTGCCTCCAGATGGAATTACTTCAGGAAGCCCCAGACATAATGTTTATTTTCCTTGCCCCACCATCCAGGTTACCCGTGTGAGTTCTCAAATCCAGCCTGTATGATCAGAGGATGAGTCGAACCCACCCAGGTTGAGATAAGTAATAGATAACAATGTACAGGCAGACAGGGGTCTGTTCTATATGTCTCAGTGACAGCAGCAGACTTAAACAGGAACCAGCAGTTCCTACCCACTCAGAGTGCAGGTACAGTATGCCCAACAGAAATGCTACTTTTCTGTAGTGTAGAAAGGTTTCTCGGCATCTTCCTTTCAGGGTGTCACAGACAACCAGTTGCACAAAATCACGATTGCCATTGATATGCAATAGGACACTGTATAATAATAAAAATTAAAATGCCCCACGTTTGAATCCAAAATGAAGCCATGCATTTAGAATGCCCTTCATGATACTTTACAACCTCGATTATTCTGTATCTGCGAGAAGCCTCTCAAATAATAATAATAATAATAACAACGGTAATAATAACAATAATAAATAAATAATAATAAATACCACCTTTCTTGCTATCTTGAATGGAATCAGGTTACCTTTATCTGAACAAAGCGACATGGTTATACTAGGCACTGCCATTGTCAACCTATAAACATGACTAGATTAATGAGGACTACGTAAGTCACGGAAACTTTTCTTCAAAGACAAAACAGTGACTTTTTTTTTTTTTTTAGCAAACAGTCCATTTAAGATTCTTGTCCGTTTAGGCAAGGTCGGCGACGATAAACTTCATGACAAATGATAACTTCTCAGAAAGACAGACTAATCTTGAACATATTTACTTTTGTTGATTTAGAGATGGCATTCGGTATATGTGGACACCTACCTATATGGGAAAAAAAAAAGCAATGTTTAAAAGCCAAAACTCTAAGGGAACGGGAATCAGCTAAACTCTTATAACAGTTGTGATACATAGTGAGATATTTTCCGTTTTCTCTCACTAATCGTGTTCCTGTTCAAATGAGAGGCTAAGCTAGCATCATATTATGTGTAGCAATGTCGTCAATACCAGTGGATAGGCCTATCCGTAATAACAAACTTTTATCTTCTCTAATGAGCCAACAAAATGTACACTATGTACTCATTTATTTTTGTCACAGATGTTTTAAATAATTTTTCAAGCCCCCTTTCTTTCTTGTCATGTCGTAAGCAGTTCATTAATAAAAGGGTTCATTTCTCACTTCACAGTTTGTCACAGCGAAGAAAGATAATAACAACTGTTGTAAAAATTCTAACACAAACTCTCTCTCTCTCTCTCTCTTTGCCTTCCATTAGTCCAGTTTAGAGGCATCTACTTGAATTTAACCTTACCTGACAATAAAGATAGAATTAATCCGAAAACGAAGCACCACTGATTTTAACACCTCAGCCAGAGCAGACCACTGTCTCCAGTCCGCCGAGCGAAAGAAGAGTGGCAACAGACACCGAAATTATCCGAAAAAGAAAGCTCCTGGCACCCGAACAAACCCGAAGCAGCACAGGTACCAGCAAAATTTCCGTGTCGTTTGCAAGTTATAAAATCATTCGCCTCGTGCGGCTTGAGAACTAAAGAGAGGAGGTGAGACTAGCCTATGGTGTGGGTGTTTCTCTCTTGTTGAAATGATGTTGATTTTGGATTGGTTTCTTGATCTTCTCTGTAAGAGTTGTCTGGCTGATTAGGACTGATTAGAGGATGGGTTATGAGACGTGAGGTCGATATCTGCTTGGCCAGTCATGTGGTCTCGTAGTCGTTCCGGGGGGAAAGACCAGACGTGACTGTGTAACGCTTTTGGCGTGCTCACTCCAGGCCCCGTCCTAAACTCTCACCCTTTCACCTACAAGAACAGTTGACGAATCCCCGACTTGGCGAGGGCAGACGAGAAAAAAGTATATAAAAGTATAAGGTGAGAGGAACAAACATTCAGAAACAGTATTGATAGGGGGAGTGGAGAAGGTGAGAGGGAGAGAAGATGAAAAGAAAAAGGGGGGGGGGGATAAAGGGAGGAGGACACTACCTAGAGAAGGTAAAACGGGGGAAGGAGGGTACATTTACGCCGTGCAATTAGCTCCTTTCAAAACGCTGCCAAAATTTTGCCGCTCTGCTGTAGCGTTTCATGCCAGTTCCTAGCCAACTTAAGATTTCGTGTATTGCATGCACGTGGTAAGGAATAAACGCCACCTTTCACAGTAGAAAGCTCCATATAACACAGCATGCATGTTTGCCAGTGAATGAGCTCCCACTGCTGTTGTCTCAATGTCCTACCTGTTCTGAAAACAATCGTGTGAAATCCTTCTGCTATGAAAATATATGTATCCCTATAAATGAAAATTGTTGTCTTTACCACAACATGTAATCGTGTGTCATGGGTTAATATCTACATTATTTGTATGTCTGAGACTTACCTACTTAGACTTCTAAATCTCTAACGGCTCTCTGGGGATTTTCAAAAACAAACTGACACAATGCTAAATCGTGAAATGTAGATGTTAACAACGTGAAGGCGGGACAATTTAGTATGACCACTGAAAGGTTATACAAATCCATTACAAAACATCTGATACTGTTGTCTGTAGCCCCCATATAATAAATTCAAACACCAATAACTTTCAGACTTACCCGGCTTCTTTTTGCCCTACGTTCATGTTGTTTATTTCACTCAAGAATTAAAACACCCTGTCCAATTATTTATGGAAGAAATATCAACATATCCTAACCTAGAACCTAACCTCCCCTCTTATTTTCATGATGGAAATCTAAACATACCCATCCCATTGCCAGGTCTTCCGGTCTAGGGGGCAAACAACGAACATCGTTGACGATTCTTCATGTTCCTTCTCCTCTTGAACTTAATAACATGTCTATGAAATCTCAGGCCACCACTTCAAAATGTAAACATTCTGAGCACCTTCTACCTGCTCGAGGTAAATAAATTTTGGAGGTTAAGTTGAGGCGCAAGATCAGAACATGTCAGACTACTGTAAGTTGTTGTCTTCTCATCTCAAAAATCTACTCAAGATCTATCACCACTGCAAATATCTCTGAGCTTATAAACCCTAATTACCACATTAAGGATCTGTTCGTATCATAGTGGAGACACTGTTTTACATACAATGAAATAGTTTCTGCCACCATATAATATCGTGCTCTTCGGGAGGGCATTGGACATCGAAATACGCCCCAGATTCGCTTTCAGATAAATTCAACCACAGCGTTTCATCATTTCTACATTTATCTCCTCAAAAGTTGAGTTTAGAAACACATGCCTCCTGGGGCTATCAAAACATCTCTGCCACCTTATAATGTCAATTTCTAGTGAGTTACTCTGCCTCATTAGTTCTCGCAATAAAAAAAAAAAAAGGGGGGGGGGGGTCGGGGGAAGCACTGATAATAATGATATAGAATAGAGGAGTCAATTGCTAATTCTATGAGAACCATAACCAGCTATTAGAAACTGAGTGCTCTTTATCATTCTCAGTCAAAGCAATCTTTATTTTTTTCATATGATGATTTATCTTTTACCGGGTTCCTCAGTCTTTTTACAGCTGTGCCTTAAGGATGTGATATGACGTACTTGAACAAGAAGTTCACAGATATGTTTGACTGTTGGAATATTCTATCGAGCAAAAATGTTTCGGCACTTCAAGACTGACTTTGTCAGGTTTTCTTCAACGCATGTAATATAAACAAAGAAGTTCAGTTTATGCTTTCCAACTACTGACATCAACCATCTCTTCTAAAATAGTCTGTGGCATTTTGATATTGGAAAAGACGTTCGTATACGAAAGAGGCCGAAGAGTTTCCTAAATCTCTCATTCTTATACTGACTACAGATGCAGCGATTGAGTAGACATAGTTCCGTTGTACAGGTGATACATAATTTATTACCCTATCTTTTTGAAAACTACTATATTGTAACGTTTTACCACAAAAATCACACTCACAATAATATTAACAAAGAAGATAATTTTCATGATGACAACATAGGCAGAAAACAATAACACCTTCTTTCAAACTGAAAGGATGTGAACAAAAAGTTCCAGGCTTCATTCTTAGGTTTTGAGATTTATTTCTAGAAGGAACATCCAAAAAGAAGTTTCAGTCCAGTTATTGTTTATCCTGAAGGTGTCAGGTGCAATTTGCAGAGTGCACTTGTTTTCAAGGAGATATTTATCGATGTTTAAAAAAATACAGTTTAGACTTAACTGACAAAATAAGATGAGTTGCCATTGGTTTATTTATTTCTTATTCACTTTGAAATGAGAAATCTTTACCCTAGGTGTCACAGAAATTGCTTGCTACCAGGGTTTCTTCAATGATGATTATTTATTCAGTTTCCATGAGTGATCGTTTTGGATCTAAAGCCAAAACCAGAAGTGCCGTTGGGCATCTTTTTTAAAAGTGTTATTTGGAAACTATTAAAACACCAAATGTGTCAGCAAGTCTTTCTGACTAAATTAGCATTTTGATCTCCTAGAGTTAGGCAGATATAGCATTTGGTACTTCTAGTACTGAATTTCCATTCTGCGCTTTATGATTTCGCGAGTGCTGGTTATCTCCATATGTCCGTCAAAAAAATAAAAATGCAACCGCCCACCAACTTGTAGGGAAGACCTCACTCTAAAAGTACACACTGACACGCCCATCAGTGACATTTCACTACAAACTGCTTCCCTGTAGCCCTTCACCTCACGCCAAACACACGAGTCAGATAGCGAGTTCAGCCAGAAGAGAAAGAAACCAGCAAAATGACCTGCGCGATTCTATTATTATCATTGCTCTTTTGTGAGCTGGTTATGTTTTGTATGACATAACACTGTAATGTATTTTGCTGTTGCTCTTACTTTATCTCAGAAGGATCACCAAAATGTACGAGATCTCGATTTTCAGTCTAAATCCAATGGCCAAAGGTGGACAACAACAACAACAACAACAACAACAACAACAACAACAACAACAACAACAACAACAACAACAACAACAACAAC
>JBCAUA010006646.1:0-13355 GCA_038406235.1 Peronia verruculata | reverse complement strand
TTCCCCCCCCTCCCCACCCCACCCCCCCCCCCCCCCCCCCCGCTCCTTACTTTTTGTGTGTATCTGAATGAAGGTGTGATTGAATGTATATATGTGTGTGTCTCTCTGTGTGTATGTGTGTGTGTTAGAGAGAGAGAGAGTGAGAGAGAGGGAGGGAGGGGGAATGGAAACCATTATGGGATGGGGGGTTAAGGTTGCGAGTGAAAATGAAGGGCTCTCTGAGAGCTATTTGAGGCAGAAAGAGAGGTTGGGGGAGAGGGTGGGGAAGGGGGAGAAAAGGGTGAAAGCAGTTCATGCCTTGATACGAGGTTCATTTCAAAAGTAAAGTTTTTGTCTCATATTTTATATCGTGGAAAGTGTCAGGTGTCTAACATTGATAACTGGTGCAGCACACCATTCCCATAACAGCTGTGTTTAACGAGACATTCGGTTCTTGTCAGGGGATTTGCCCATGTAATGAGATCATCCCTTAAGTCAAGTGACATCGATGGCTTTGTCTAGACATCTAATTACATCACCTGTGGCCAAATTTCTATCCTCTTCCGAGTCAGATCTTTTTTTCTCGAAACTGTTCTTTGATTTTTGGGGGTGAAAAAGGAGAAAATCACAGCCAATGGCATATCAAGGATGTTTCAGTAATATCTAGTTTGTAACTCTTTAAAAAACAAAAAAAAAACGCCGCTTCACCACTTTGGCAGTGTGGACTGATGGGTGATCATCATGATGCACAGCAAGCGTCAATAGCACAGATTTTTAATAATTTTTCCAGATATGACGGACCAAAACATATATTATTTTTGAAATAAAATTTGTATAACCAAATAATTATGTTACTTTGTCATTGTTACTTATTGTATTCTTTTTTTTTTCTCTCTCTCTCTCTCTCTATTTCAGCAATATCATGTGAGTATGACCTATTTCTGTGATAACTCTTAGCAGGAGCATGTTGTTCAAATGTTGTAGATATGTTTTGTAAGCAGTATAATGTGTAGCTTTTTTGTTCGAAGCTAAGCGTAGGCTACTCAATATGCGTGTTGGTGTTGTCATTAACCTGTATAAGAAGCTCGAATACAGCAAGAGGGGCATTTTGCCATATCGATGCATATCTTTAACATTTGCTAGGAACTGGTACTGCATCATACAGTGTTTTCATTTACACTGTATCAATGCATATAGCTATCACTGATAGAAAATTTATGGCACTGTCTATTTGGGCCAGCTGACCCATCTGGGCCCTAGAGTCTATTTGGGCCTATTGATGCACCTCTTTTCTCTCTGTCCATGCGTAAGAAAGTTATTTTATCCAGTTAGTTATGCAAATGCAACGTGTCGGGATCGGATGCTACCCCAACCCCACCCCCCTCCAACTGCGAACAGACGCTCCCATGTGCGAGCCATCACAAAATTGTTTCACCTTTACTTTGTGGTGCAACTTTTTTATTTGCCTATGCTTCCTCACTGCAATACTAGGCCCAGATAGATCTAGACACTCAGAAAATTTATACCTCATATTCAGTATTTGAGTCAGTAACAGATTCTGGGGGTTGCCAACCTTGACCACTAGCTAACTTTAGTGAGCTCAGTTGGTATTATTTGCACCTAGTTAGCTATAGTGGTCAAATCTTTGTGTGCCTTTGCGTGCCTAGTGTTGTTGGTAAGAGTGTTGTGTGTCAAATATTGTCTGTGAGATATTGTATGTGAGCTCTTTGGGAATAAGATTTTGTTTTGGCAAATGTCTTGGGTAACTTAATGCTAACTCTGCTACACGTCTTAAAATGTCTTAAAATAGTCAGTGGCGTCATTCGATCATGGGGAATAAGATTTTGTTTTGGCAAATGTCTTGGGTAACTTAATGCTAACTCTGCTACACGTCTTAAACTGTCTTAAAATAGTCAGTGGCGTCATTCGATCATGGGTTGCACATAGAAAGAAAGAATACATTCTGTTTCCAGATACCAGCTACTTAACAAAGTTAAAGTGGTGAACAGGATTGGACAATTTATTGAACTTGAAAAGGGAATCTGTCACTTCCCTGAAGTCTTTAATGCGAGACAATTTACTGTTTTTGTATAGAGTCTGAGCTGGGAGAATTTATCATTTTCCCACTTCCTTGTTGTGTGTACATATGGATATATTATTATCATTCACTGTAATTGTAATTAGGAGCAATTGCTCACTGATAAAGTTTATTATTTTCTTACATACTGCAGCCACAAATATATCCATATCAGTAGGACTGTTTCTAATTTGGTGGAAATGATCCCTTTCATATGATACAGATTTAGCTGTGAACTCTCTTGATTTAATGTGTTCCTGAAACATGCCTCATTCTCTCTTTCATTTTCAGCATGTGACAACGGGCTGGTTATTTTTTATATCAAAACTGATAGAATTTCTAGATACAGTAAGTAGTTGTTTTCCTTTAAACTTCATTATTATCTACCCGTTCAACTGCCCATATGCCATCCATCTATCCATCCATCCATCCATCTATCTATCCATCCATCCATCCATCCATCCATCCATCCATCCATCCATCCATCCATCCATCCATCCATCCATCCATCCATTCATTCATCCATCCATCCATCCATCCATCCATCCATCCATCCATCCATCCATCCATCCATCCATTCATCAATCGATTCACTCTGTTCTGGTGGTCTTATTGTACTTTGTGTATTACACCTTGCAGATATTTTTCATTCTGAGAAAGAAAAATAACCAAATCACTTTCCTGCACGTCTACCACCATGCCACTATGACGGCCTTCACATGGTTTGGGGTCAAGTTTTTACCTGGAGGTTCAAGTGAGTCATCAGTCAGTCATAGACTTCGGTCAATGAGCAGTTGTGTGAACTAACCAAAGTACTTATCTTTGCCATAGGAAAGAAGCTCTGAACAAAAAGTAGAAAAAAGGCGGAGAAAGTTAAACAAGTGACTTCGGTTTCTTTGTATATTAACGTAGATTTCTCAAGAATTCATAATACGATGCAAATTTTATATGTCTTGCGCCCAGGCAAATGAGTCAGAAGTCGCGCGGGGTGAGTTCCAGTCATAGCTGTTTTTGACCGTTTCTTACTTTTTTCCAACTATGATACCAAAATATTTCTTTATTCAGATTAAAAAATGTTAATTTGTCAGTTTGTGAAAACAATAAAAAACAACTTTAGTATTTTAGTCGGAAAGTAGTTTAAAAACAACCCAAAACAGCCGTATATCTTCACTGACCGGCCTGACTTCCGACTCACTTGCTGTGGTCACAAGACATTTGTTGTTGTGTCTGTTTTTTCCCATTATGGATTATTGTGTGGTTATGTCTCTCAACTCCTGCGGATGGATATCGTGACTTTTTTTTTCCCCATGATTGTCCAGTGTACGTTTCAGATTTGAAAAGTGTTTCTTTCCACCTTCATAATATTTATTCAGAATATTCAAGAGAAGAGGCAAAAGAGATTTAGAAATTTGGCTTTTGTAAATTTATTTCCATATTTGAGCCCTTTCACTCAGTCTACTCTTGTTTCTATTTACATATGAAGTAAATAAGTTGCCCATTGGCAGCCGTTGTCCTAGTATTCAAGAATTGTATGCTAAATGAGGGTGGTAATTGATGATGACTCCCTCAATTGAATCAATATTGTGTTAATTAATTCTTCTAAGTGTTTAATGTTGTTTGATTATTGTAATGTGTTGATTTAGTTACATTGTGTATTAATTGACAATCTATAGTATGTCTTGTGGTTTAAGATATATTTCTAAAATAATGATAAAAGTTTGTTGTTTTTTTTTCTTTATTCACTGTGACAAAGAGCCAAGCCAGCTTGAAAATTTGCTCAGATGTAGTTATGTCAGTTTTTCATGTTGAACTTAACAATTCTTCAGATTGTTGTTTGTTTCTGTCAGTGTGTTCAGTTAGTTACATATCAACTGCCTGTGTCTTTAAATTTCAAACATTTATCTACTATGATAGAGGGAATGATGATAACGAACAAAATGATGAAGGCAATGGACACATCATGAATGTTTGCTTTAATTGTTGACCCATTTATCTGTCCACAGATACCATCTACCCCCTCATCAACAGCTTCATCCACGCTGTCATGTACACATATTACGGCTTGGCTGCTTGTGGACCCAGCATGAGGAAATATCTGTGGTGGAAGAAGTACCTAACCAAGATGCAAATTGTAAGCAAAGAGATCATAGTACAACTTGAGTCAGAGCACATTGATATCTCACATGATCAAATGAAGGCTCCACACAGTGTAAAGGGAACGAAATCCCTTTTTGAAGCATGCCATGAAGGTTTTTCACAGTCCATGTGCATGATATATTTTGATGGTGTGGATGCATGTTTCTTGTGCTGCCCATGGGTGATGTTCTTCTTTTAATGACTTCTTTATGGGGTTTATATTTCTTTTGAACAGCATTTTGTCCATGTATAAGAAATGAAGAGAGAATTCTCTTGCCAAAGCGCTTCACTGCTGGGTTATATTGTCTCGTGCAAATTTTTGGCATTCTACGCCCTCGTCAGGCTCTTGACTTCTTTATTCACCGTCAGAAATTGACCAAGTATTCTCTAAAGTTTCCCCTCTTCACCTTTCCTTCATGTATCAGTGCACTTTTTCCCACCCCAAGCAGTCTGGGGATGGTTACTTTCATTGTGTGCCATCCTCTGATACTGCTACTGCTACAGAGAATGATGTCACTGGTCCCAGTGGGAGCTTGTTAGTCTTCACCATCCTGTGTCATCTCTGTCAAGGTCGACTGGACATGACATTGCATCTCTCTCTATCCTCTGCATTCCTCTACAGATAGATTCGTCCAGTCTTGATTGTCATCTATCCACATTCTCTGCTGGCTTCCTCTGGCTCATTTTTTTCACTGTCTTCTCTTTCAGGATATCCTTACAGATGGTGTTGTGTCATTTGATGTGACCAAAATAGTGCGGTTTCCTTTTTTGAGTTGTTGTCAGTGGTGTTGGTTTGATCCTTAGCATGGTACAAAAATCTTTGTAGGTCTTTCTCTCTGTCCAGCTAGTCCCTCCCATACATCGGAATGTCCACGTCTCAAAGGCCTCTATTTTATTCTCCAGATTTTTGTTTAGAGTCCAAGTCTATGATCCATACAGCAAGAATGAATATTATATAGCGCTTCACAAGTCTCATTCTCAACTCAAAGGAGATGCAATTACGTGTTAACTCATGAATGTGGAATGTGATTTGCTATTCCAGTGGCTAGTTAGTAGATCTATCAAAATAGTTCATAAGACTGCCACATCATTGATTCCTTGTTTAATGATCAATTTTTATAATCAACATCAGCTCAACCATTAAAGAATGAAAAGAAAGAAAAAAAGATATTAGATACCAGTTCATTATTGCACTGATAAGGTTTTATATGTATTTCTATATTTTATATGGTAGCCAGTTTGCAAAGGTTAGCCATTAGTGCAGTTTCTCTTTAGTGATATAGCAATACGTGCCATGAATTAATTAACTTGTTTTTCACACAAATTTGAAAGTTTTAGCATTCCACATTTCAACATAAACTTGTATTTATCTATTTCATACAAAACATGATTTGATATACACAATGAACTATACATACTTAGATAATCATACATATTGTGACAAATATTGACAGGTGAATGTCAAAGACATTTTGCCTTGGCACAACATTGTGGCCATGTCTACCTCAGTTGCTGCTGTATTGAATTTAAGCAGTTTACCACATGTGATGTATCATTTCTTTTTCTTGGTCATTTTTCAGACCCAGTTCATAATATTCCTGACACAAGGGGTGATCAACTTCTGGTATGACTGTCCATTCTACAAAATATTTGTAACTGCTGTTTTCATCTATACGATCTCCATCCTTCTACTTTTTATTAACTTCTACGTGAGAGCCTACATCCTCAGTCAGTCACAGAAAACTGCAGCAGCAACCAACGGCAGCATCATGAAAAATGGCACAGCCGCACCGAACGGAGCGGCCCCAGTCATGAACGGAGAGACGAGAAAACTTGACTGAGGAAGCATGAGTGTGGGTCCTTGTGCCGCAGTCAAGCTATGCCTGATGTGAGGATGGAGAGAAAGTGAAAATGATGTGAAGGTGGACGTGGAAAATGATCGCTAAATTGAGGGGCAGACTGAGAAGCCCAGACAAGACTTAGTGTTTGTTTTTTATTTTCTACTTTCTGTCAGTGGAGTTGCAGTGGATTCACATCATATGGTGGATCAAGAAGATCATATAATTAAGTGTTTATTTCAATGATGCAAAAATTGGATGGAGAAAAAGATGTCAGCAGTCAGCTGGTGCTGGGTTTGTAATAAGCGGTTAATTCGTGTTGGGTGCCTTGCAATGTCATCGTCACTGGATGAATGTCATGACCTGTCAGGAGGTTCCTGGCGACAACAGCAGCCTCATATTTTTCAGAGCAAAGTGAGATCATGCATGTCAGGTCAAACCACCATTCATCTGTTAGCCAAGCCATCTACCACTGCTCTATACAGCCTGACAGACACATGACTTTCATCCAACTTTGTGCCTGGTGTTTGGTAGGGAAGAAAGGGAACCAAAATCACAAATGCTACATCACGTAGGACTGTAGACATGGTGACTGTGAATTAGCTGTGTTTGAAACTGTCCCAGGAAGAAAAGCAAAATTCATCTCAGGACTTGGATTAAGGTGTTTTGTTATATCATGGATATATTTATAGGATTTTAAAATTTTCTGATGGATATCTGTATGAACTTTTATAATAATCTGCAAACTTATAATCCTTTTGAAAGATATATATATCTTGGAGTGACTGTAGGGCTGACATTGTGTGAGTTGACTCATCTGCTTCAGTCTTTGATGAACTAACCACGTTTTTGTTGTTTTCTTTTCTGTTTTTATTACCACTGTGACTGGCCTTGCAAAGAATGTCTCTCTCTTGAGAAGAGTTGCACATATCTTTACTTTTTTTTTTCGGTTTTGATGCGACTATTTCCCATGTTTTCATGCTAAATCCAATGCCCTTTTGACCACCAAATGTTGGCAGAAAAAGACAACTTTTAATTTGAGTTTTTTTACTGTTGGTTGTCTAGATTTGTTCTGAATATTGCAATGATCATCTGGTGGAAAACACTCTGTTCTAGACTGTCATTGTGAGTTGTCACATAGCTTCTTTGTCATCATGTTGGAACAGACTGGGCTGTGAATGACTTTCTATACATCATGGATCAGATTTGCATCATTAACTAGTCCAAGAACAGCAGTTAAGAGGCCAAGAAGAAGGACTGAGCTATCCCTGAATAATCTGAGTATGGCTAGAAATAAACTTAATGCCATGCTGCCAAGCCTCTGGGAACATGGAGGCCCATAGGGAGTCTATTTCTCATATCCTGACTCTGCCGTATGTGTCAGTCTTGGAACAGAGTGTGCAATAATGATGTCCTAAAGTTTGAAATGCAAAACTCTCTAGGGTGCCTTGAAGTTGCCATTTAGTTACTTCTTTATTTCTTTGTATGTTTTTGAGTTCTGCTGCTGCAAATTTGGTGAGATATGGAGCAAACAGCTACATGTATGAAGTTGTCAGTGGTGTGATTGCGAGTCACTTTTGTTTCTGTTTTGGATACTAGATAGTGGAACACTGGATAGTGGGGGCATTGGATAATGATGACACAGGATAGTGGTGACCCAGAGGAGTGGGGAGACTGGGGCGACACTGACACACAGAATACACAAGCACAGAAATATATGCATACACTAAGTGACAATATCTTCTGTTACATGAGAACATGGATCTTCACACAAAACTGAAGAAAACCATATACATTTGAATAAAATGATTTGAATTGCCCATGGATTGATGGTATGTGCAGAGTTAACAGTTGTAAATGATCTTTTCACAAATTGATAATTATTGTGCACACGATAATGTACCAAGACTTTGCATCGAGATTGGGAGAGCAAAATTGTGATCATGATAGTACACAGTCAAGCACAAATAATAGAACAGTAGGCTACACTCAATTTTTGTCTTACTCAGTCTAGATGTGACAAATGATAGGAATTGTTAGATGAACTCGTGTGAAAAACTTTTTATGTTCAGGTGAAAAGGATAGTATCAGTCATAATTCAAACATTACTTAAAAAAACTAATGACACAATTTGCCAAATCTGTTTTGAACTCTTTGAAATCAGCTGGATGGAAATATTGTATGAGATGTTTAGGTTCTTGGAACATTCCTTTTAATTTGTAAGTAATAAGTTTACACAGACCAGTGTTTAATTGCATCATCTATCAGTTAGCAGTGCATTTGCTTTCAGTGTATACTGTATTTTAATCTGAAACTTAACCAATCTGAAATCTAATGAAATAGAATAATTCAAAGACCTCATAGCCTACAATCACACAAGGGCGGAGGTATACACTGGTGTGTGTGTGTGTGAGTGTGTTTTGTTTACCTGGCCATTATTCTTTATGTCATAGCCATGTTATTTAAATTATGCAATACCTGGGCCACTGCCAGGCTCACTGAGAGAGGACAATGATGGAATCTGGCCTAAGAACTGTACAGGTCATGTGAGAATACACTTGGCCCAGAAAGCAGATGTACAGTGATAGATGATAGCTCTAGGCTTGTCATCATTTCAATATAGTGTGTTAAAAAAAAAAAAAACACGAAAATTGCCTGTGAAATTGTAGTGAAAATTCTTTTTGTTGACCAGTTATGTGCAAACACACCTGACCTAGTTGGAAGATGTGCAGAGACATAATATGACAGACCAGTTATTATAGCTGTATTGTTGTGTAAAACAGAAAGTCCTTGAAATGATACTGGTTATTTTTCTCTTATATGTCATATGAGAAAACACCTGACCAGGATGAACAGGAGTGCAAAGACATAAGAATGATAGGCTGTTAAGTAGATCTGTCTAAATGAAAAAGAAAAACAAAACAAAACAAAAAAAAACTTGTCAGCGAAATGCTGGTGGCTATTCCTTTTTATTGATCACTGTGAGAAAACATCTGACAAAGATGATAGAGATGTCTTCAGACATAATTGTGATAAGTCTGATTTTCTGAGTGGGAAAAAAAATTGCAATGAATGAATGAAGGGGTTATTTCTCCCTGCCCCAGTTCCAGCCATATCACATGTACCACATGGACAGTAGTTGGTCAGTTCTTGAGTTCCTCTCAGAAACACATTCCATCTCCTTTGTTCGTCACTTCACCATTTTTCTTTTCCTGTTTAACCCTCCATTCCAGTCGCCTTTCTCGTATGTGGATGATGTGATGTGGTTTGCAAAGGATCTTAATTTATTATTATTTTTTTTAATTTCCCAGTCTGGTTCACTAGACTAAAGAGTTTCCTTCAAGCTGGTGCCTTTATAATAAGTGACAAGTTTATGTTATTCCATTGGAGTTGTGCTAAATTGAAATAATGATATATTTTGCACATGTGAGAAATTCCATTTCCATGGGAGAACACACAAGATTTGATCTATACACCTTGATTAATCTTTCAACTTTTGTCTGTTGTAAATTGCATGTGTGAAAGTCGTTTTTTGCCTTACACTATACCAAAAAAAGATGTTTCAGTCAATTAGAATACATTGCTTTTCGTTTTATTGTGTCAATTTCTTACTATGTTTTGTGGAATTGGGATCAAGAGTTGAAATTGGATTCCGATAATCTGCCACTCGCAAAGCAAGGGAGATAATTCAAACAAATATATAGGCCTTATAATTTTTGCGTGAGTCATCTCTCTTGGTTCATTTTTTGTTTTTGCCCTCATGTAATTGCATGTTATGTGATAGACCTGTAAAGTCTAGTTTACTGACTAACAAAACCACAAGACATGTTCTTATCATTCCATGTACAATTTTTTTTTTTAAAAACCATCCCGTGGGCATCTAATCAGAGCTAGCAGCAGTTTTCTTCATGTGAGAATGTCATGCCCTTCATACCCTATTGTCTTGAAGAGAGTGAGTGAGATAAATAGTGCAGCTATAAAACTCTGGCACATCTGAAAGAAACCTGTCGAATCCACAACACATTGTTTCTTTCAAAATCTGTTTTATTCCATTCATTTCTTCTCTTTTCTAGGTTTATTTCTTAAAAACATTTTTTTAAAATCATGAATGGAACTAGTTTTCTATTATTTATCATGATTATTTTATACTTATTTGTAGTTGGCAGAATGATTCGAATGAGGAGCATCCATACATCTACAGTAGGAGTCAGTTGTTTTAGACATATTGTACTTTTGCTGACAAGTGAATCAATTTTCTCTTTACAAGATAATACATCTTATTATTAAACTAATCATTTTATACCTAAAGCACGAGAGTGAGCCTTATGTCAGTTTGTATCATCCATCCTTCCATCCATCCATCCACCCATCCATTCATCCATCCATCCATCCATCCATCCATCCATCCATCCATCCATCCGTCCATCCATCCATCCATCCATCCATCCATCCATCCATCCTTCCATCTATTTAATCATTGATCCATGGATTCTTTTATATGCCTGTCCGTCAGTCTGTCTACCATTTTCTGGGGGCTTACGTAGATCAAAGCAGGTCACAGATTGTATATTCGACCTGGCTGACTACTTGAGTGGCACAGGATCTTCTATGGGTGTAGAAACCGGTGCGAGAATGGCAGTCTCTGTTACAAAGATCGCGTCAGTGAGAGATCATTGGTTTGTTAGAGGGGCAATGCATCTTTTTGTTTTTGCATGCTCATTTTCCTGCCCCTGAGTGCATCAGCTTCTCCTCCCCTGTCTTGAGGTATTCAGCCAAGGTGTCCCCCCGACTTTAGCGGAGGTTCTCCCATGACTTAGCATCAATGTCAGGAGCCTTCATGTCTTCCTTGACGACATCTTTGCAGAGCAGCATGGGGGTAATCAGTGTTTGTCTTCAGACAACAGCTCCCGATAGAGGATGTTTTGGGGGGGGGATTCTACCATCCTCCATTCGACAAACATAGCACTCAATTCTTGAGGCCAGCGACAGTGAAGGTCGTCTCCCCAATCCTAGTGTCGAGTTCCGTGTCTACCGAGAAGCTGTCTGTGATAGTGGGGCCCCAGGTATGTGAACTTATGGACAAATTGGAGTGGTAGTCGTCGACACTGATGGCTGGCGTTGTCTCTGTCGGGTCCCAAGACGTTCGTTTTCGTCAGGCTGATGGTTAAAGTGAAGTCCCTGCCTGAGGGTGTATATAGCAAATGTTGCATAATTGGCAACAACATCTCCTTTATGAGGAACTCCCGAACTTTGGTCTTGACGGGTGAGGTTTAAGAGCCTGCTGTTTGATCTATACTATACACAGGTCACTTAGTTGCAGTGCCAAAGGCGTGCTTCAGAAGCTGAGCAAAAAAAGATCCCGAAGAGAATCAGCGCGAGGACGCAGGTTTGTTTTTATGCCGTTGTTGAAGCTGATAGCACGGAAGATGTTGAACTACACTGTCCCCTAGTTTTCTGTTCTGTATTTGATTAGCGATCTTTGTTCTCTGTTCTGTGTCTATAGTAGCCTATAATGTGTGGTTGTCCATCTTGTTGTCAGCCTACCTTCCTTTATCTATCTTCACCTCCATCCGCCTACTTAATACCAATTTACCTACCTATTTAACCTACCCACCTGCCTCCTTCCCTCCCTCCCTCTACAACCTATCCACCTGCCGATCTGTCGTCTTATTTGCGTACATGTACCTACCTGTTACCAACTTATCTGCCTGTCTGTCTGTCTGCCCGCCTGTTCATCTGTCTGCCTGTATGTCTGTCTGTTTGTCTGTGTCTTTTTGTTTACCTGTCTGACTATACGTATGTCCATCTGTCATCGAACGATTCAGGTGCCTATCTATCAATCGATCTATCTATCTGCTCACAAATCTTAACTTCATGCGGACGTCACAGCTTAATCTTATCGTCAGAAAGAAGAGCCTATCAGCCTGTCAGTCACCGTCAAAGGCAAGATGAGCGGACAGACATTGCAGTGACAGACTGACACTGATTCGATTCAGATCAATGTCTTTCTCTCTCTTTCTGAGTTTCTCTCTCTTTTTGCTCTCTCTCTCTCTGTCTGTCTCTCTCTCTTTCTCTCCCTCCCTCTCTCTCTCTCTTCTTAGTTCTACACTGTCTATTGGGTAGATAACAGTCGGCTTAAATGCGCTGGGTCTGCATACTATTAACGACAATGCTTGCAACTGTCTGCCTTCCTAGCTCAATTCCTTCTACATGGACAAATTCACTGTCTGTATTTTTAAAGTATTATGTCCAACTATTCAATCCAAAGGGTAGAATTGAGAATTTGGCCAGAGAATATAAATTTGAATATTTAAGTTTGCTTGGTCAGCGGCGTCCCCGCCCATTTTTCCATCCAATTTTTAGCTACCAAGAATTCTTTAACGTGTGTAACGTTTACACAGAATCTCCGCAAATCCGACACACACTTGCAGTTTTTCGAGAAGACTAGCTGTCGAACTACCCAAAAAGACAGAGGATCGTGGGAGGGAGAGGGGGGGGGGGGGAGGGGGGGGGGGCGTCCTGAAATAGGGATTTTGCTTTTTTAAAAAAAATCTGATTTTGAGTTTTTGTTTTCTGTTTAAAGTCCTGCCTTTTTTAAATATAAAAATGGTACCAAAAAAAAAAAAAAACAAAAACGGATGTTATTTATGTACATTCTAACGTGCTTGACCCATGAACTTTCTACGGTGGGCCTGGCCTATTGTCAACCAGGATTTTGTTCCTCTAGGAAGCAGACGCCTAACACCTCGGCCACAACGACCCCTTTCATTGTAAATGTTGATTGCAATACACGGTTAGATACTTGTACGTTTACACGTTAAGAAGAAGAGAGGAAAGAAAGCGGGACAGAAGACAGGAGCAGGGAGAGAGAGAGAAAAGATCTCTCCCCTGGAATGTCGAGGATGGCACTCCATGGGAGATACCTCACCGATGGCAGGCTTATACCGCCTGCAGGTGGAAGCAGATAACATTTTATAAACTCCGCTCCCCCCCCCCGTCCTCCCCGGAGAGCAGTTAGTAGATGGAAATATTGATGTCGGTCCTGACAAAGATAGACGTTAAATGTCTTTTATTGTTGACCGTGCAGAGAGAAAGGAGAAGAGAATGAGTGCCAGCTAAGGTCAGAGAACGAAAAGGCGAGAAGGAGTGGAAGAGACGACGACAAAGCCAGAAGTCTAGAAAGCACGGCAGAGACAGAAGAAAGGGCGAAAGAGAGAGAGAGATAAAGAGAATGTAGGAAAGAAACAGTGGAACCGAGAGAAACTGGAGTAATTTTGGAAAAGAGGTTGGGGGGATTGAGGTAGGGGGGGGGGGGGTTGGAGGTA
>JBCAUA010006635.1:0-13357 GCA_038406235.1 Peronia verruculata | reverse complement strand
AGGAAAGTTTAAAAAAAAAAAATGTTTGATGAAACGTGTTAGCATCATTATATATGAGGTATCTCCTCCTTTCTCCCATAATTTCTACACTCCCTCAACATCAGCGAAATGACTAATGCTTTTATTTATGAATGGACTTGAGCCCACAATGCATTTGGCTGATATTTAGCATTGTTCCTTCCTTCTCTATTCCTCTAAAGGTGCCAGTTGTTTTTGTTTGTTTGTTTTGTTTCACTTCCATGTGCACAAAATAAATAATTTACCTAACCTGCTGGTCTAAACTGATGAACTCGGTCTAAAATTCTGCTTCAATTTGCAGCTCTAGACTTTTTCACTTTGATACCAATCAATGACCATTTGTAATTTTCTGTGGCTTTGACAGGTCGGTGAGTGATATAAGCATCACTCCTGTGGTCCGTAAGGCCCGGGCCACGCTGAGGATGCAGGACCTTCAAAAGTCTATGGACGACCAGTTGGGAAGTAGGCAGGAGCGTGCCCAGACCGCCAAGTCTGTTTCCACCAGCTACACAACCCCCTGTGTGATAGGCCGCCGCCGAGGTTCCCGGTCCGCCCCTGTCTACGCCCGTTCTCTACAAGACGATAACGGCAAGTACGACTCTGATTCTCTGCCCGCCATCTCCCCGCCCAAATCGCAGCCCGCCCCCACCGGTCAGTTCAACAGCTATAAATACAAGTCTCTCCAGCAGCAGCAACAGCACCAGCCATCACATGTCAAGTTTGCATTTGAGAACCCACTAAAGATCCTTGCCTCCAGTGAGGAAAGCGCCAAACTGTTCACCCGATCACACACCTACTATCCTGGTGCCACCAGGGCTGTCAATATAGCCTGTGATTCCGACGATGACGAGGATGACGGTGCCAGTCTACCCGAATACATCGATCTCAAGGCGCTCTTCGCCGGCAAAGACGCCGATGGCTCGTCGAGCGACGACGCCTTAACTTTCGCTCAGAACCAGCAAGCATTACATCAATACCTCCTGGCCTTGCGGCGAGCCCAGGGCCCGGCCCCTCAGATGACCACGGATATGAAACAAGTGCAAACCAACTATATCAACTCCAAAGTTCAAAAGTTCATGGACAATCTAGCCATCCCCACGCGCCCCAAAGAAACAACCGTGGACATTTTGGAAACCCTACAACTCCAGGCAAACAGACCACAAACCACTGTTCACGCTAGAGGTACCAATACGGACGATAGACCACCCCAGCCTCTCAGCTCTAACACCAAATCCACATCAACCTCCGATTTATTCGCAAACAACGCCCAAACTTCTGACACTACTAACAATAATCCCACTGGAGCTGACGAGACTTCGAAACCAAAAGACCAGGATCAGGAGCAAAGTCCAAGAGCCAAATATAGTTGGAAACACATTCGAGGGCGGGCAGCGGACGGACAGCTCCGTGGAACTTATAAGTCAGAGGACCTGGTCTTGCAGTCACTAACCGGAGTGCCCATCAGCAATGTCATCCAGACTCACGTGCCTTTGCACTCAGCCTCCCGGGCAATGCGCCACACCGCCACCTTCAAGATGCACAAGATAGTGGAGAAATTGATCAATGAGAGAACCAAGTACGAGCGGGTACAGGTGGAAGAACTCAAGCGACAAATGGGCGGTGCCGATGAGGCCATGGCCAGCCCTCCCGACAAACTGAGCCACCGTTCCTCTGATGTCAGGGAGCCTCTGAGACGAACGTCTTCGATGGTTGAGCCCCAGAGACGAGCGTCCACAATCAGTGGACCGTCGCGACAAGTATCAACGACCAACGAGCCCCAAAAACGAATGACCAGTTTCGTGTCTGTCAAGTAGAAAAAATAGAACACACAAACCTGAATAATCAACTCATTTTATACTCTACATCTTTAAACTTCAACCGTGTCCGTCCCGGAGTATGTGCTCAGACCAAATCCTTCTGGCTGAGGTAAAATACCTGACCTTGTGATACCGTGCTGGTCCTCCACGTACTGACTGATGCTGACAGATGCGGCACTGTGTGAAAGAGTATTCTGAACGATCAATAACTTCCGCACCCATTTCGCACATGATAACTTTTCTTCCCCAGCGAAGATGAACCAACTTCGAGTTAAGAATTATTTTGTGTTATTTCGATAGTGGGATGATTCAGTTCATTACGATGGATTTTGTAGTCACTGACAGTGAACAATAGTTGATTATTCTTTTGACTATGAAGCATTTAGTAATCGGTAAGGATTATTCTGTGCCCTCTGATTATGAAAGATCATTCAGTACTAAAATAAACTGTATGTCATGAACGAGTCAACTGTCAATTGTTGTAACATGCGTAACGCATGACGTGCAAAGTGAAACATGCCACTCAATGTGACACGCAAAAAGACAAAACCAAAAAAATCGGTATTGTCAGCATTCTTCAGATCAGCTGAAAAACTGTTAGCTAACAGAATATCAGAAGACACTTTACATGTATAAGGTAATTCAGATATAATTAACTTGATCTCTTGTATAAATTGTTGTAGGTTATATCTTTACAGGTACTATAACACCTAGCTTCTGTATAATAATTTACGTATTAGTTTCAAATTATCCAGGATTACCCGTCCATATCACCACCCATCGAGCGGAGACAGTGTTACTGTAGCCCACCATTGCCATATTTCTGGCTTCCATACAGGGAATTTTATACTTGGCCATCCCCTATGATAGCCGAGCACTTACTGTTATACTTCTTCTTGTTTCTCTGCATCTAACTTACGCATCTCCCATTCTTTCATTTTTATTTTTTTTTTACGTTGGCTTGCAAACTATTTCTGTCTTCTTACTCAACAATAATGTATATGTATATTGTGCTCCCTGATGTACAATTGTTTTCGCCAACATTGCCAGCAAAACGCTGTGATACACGTACTTGTTGACTTCCTCTCCAATAAATTTGATAAATATTATAATGCAACCCTTGCGTGGATGAACTTATTTCCTCTGAGCATATTATGTGTGAATTGGTGAAACATTTTGCTTCTTTGTATCGTTGGCGAAGCTTAGTTACCTGCCCCGCATAAGGTGCACCCGTGACTGTCACAGAATGTTAGAATAACCTCCTAGCATCTTCCATTAATTGTATCATTTCGTAATATGGCAAAGATAGTCCGCATCCTGCCCCTTTACCCTCTCATCCTTCCGGAAAAAGCGCCAAATCGCCGCATTCAAGATGCATGAAAAAGCTGATCAACGAGGGAACCAAGTGCGACCGGATGCAGATGGAGAATCCAACACTTCCGACCAATACCGCGATGTCTGACTAAAAAAAAAAAAACAACAAAAGTTTTCTCATAATGATGATCTCGTGGACCACGTAAGAGATTGGCTGCAATCGCCATGGACGAGAAGTTCTAGAGAAAGGATCGCGTGTACATCAGTGTTCATGGGCACTGGGTTAAGAAATAGGTGTAATGCATAGGCAGCTGACTGTGTAAGTTTCATCTGACAAAATGCTTCATTTACAGCCTTTTTCTTGCCAATTCTGGGACGAGATCATAATGAGACTGTCGTGCTCAGCTAATTTTTCTACTTCTTTAGATGTCAGGTCTGGAGCAGACATCGACGACCATGGCCTGTCAGACCCTTCTGTTGTCAGCTCTCCTTATCAACTCAGTGTTGCTTATTTCATTCTTGATGGCGTATCTATTAAGACTGTCAATATATTTCATTCGTTCAGCTGATAGTCTCCAAATATTTTGGTAGAGAAAACGTTGCTGCTGAATGCCGTTGAGTTACAATTCAACGTTACAACGCAATCTCTATTGTCATCTAGATCTACATGAAAAGGCACGGATTTTGTTTTCAGAGAAAGCGGCGCAATGGCTGGACGAGTATAACAATTGCAAAACACCCTCCTACCATTCTGAAACTAAGCAAGACGGAAATATAACCAACAATTAAAGCAAACTAGGCTCCTGAAAAATATTTCAAACTTTAATATCTAAGAAACACATTTTTATTTCATCTTCTTTCTTTCTATCTTTCTTTCTTTCTTTCTTTCTTTCTTTCATTCTGTATTCATTTCCTGTTAAAATTCTTAATTAAGCGAATTTGAAGCTACTTGAGAAAAGCCCACAAGATGACATACTTATACTCCTGACAAAATATTTCAAGCACATGTCTAATTTATTTACTACGAATATTTACTCCCAGCAAGACCTCCAAATTTCATTAACAACTGAAGTGCTTGCTTTGCAAGACCTGTCTATGATGTTAATTACGCTGAAAGAGTAGTATTAACAACCCGGAATTATGCACACTAAACTGGTTTCTCACTCTGCCACGGTTTTCTCAAGTTGTGGCATTTTGAAAAAAAGAAAAAAGAAATTGAAATGCCGATCGAGCATTTCACAGCATGAGACCATCTCAGCATAGGGCATACCCTGTGGTGTTGCCACACCAGTCTTGTAAGATTCTGTTACTCTTTAAGTTCCAATCTGACATTGGATTAATGAACGCTATAGGAGAAAACGTTTAAAGCATGAATGCTTTCTTCAATGTAGTCGGGGTGAAATTTTTTTTAAAAAAAGTGAATTTGTTTGTTTCTTTGTTGTTGTTCTTGTTGTTATTATTGTTTTGGGTCAAAACTGTCTTCAACTTTTTCACAAATAATCTCTCTGACTGAATAGCAGCGTTCTCTTCAGCACCAAATTAAGTCATATTCCTGGGGTAAAAACATTTTCGATTGCCAGGACAGTTATGTGCCTTCTATTTGGCATATCCCAAAGCTATGGTGTGGCGCTTTATAGGGTTCTGCCACGGCTGTACATTCTTTTTGAGAGTGAAAACCAACACTGATAACATAACGCAATAGTGTTTTTACCACGGTTGTGGACAGCTGAGATAACCACCACTACAGGAGGTTGAAAAGCTTATAAAAACCATAACTCCGCCCAGAAATCGCGGCCGCAAGGCGTTTGCAAGCGATGCAATTTTCTTGCAGATTTCTAACAAATAAGTTACCCTCATGGCCTCAGGATTTACATTACTGTGTAGATCTAGAATCTAGATTAAATAGCGTATTTTTTATTTAACTTCGTAAGCAAAGAGATGCACTAAAAAAAAAAAAAAAATGTCTTTTCCATTCGTTTTGAGCGAACATCACCTTAGAAAATAAAATGAATAGGCTAGCGTCTTTTGCGTAACGTCCTCCAGGTGAACAATGAGGTCGGAGGTCAAAGGTCACAATGTGGAATAAGTGCTATGTGCCTCGTCTATCAATCAAACTCAATGAGCTGAGACGTTATACCTCTAGATTCCTGTTGGACAAATTCTAGATTGAACAGTGCCTAGTTTGAAGAGGTAAAGTATAATCTAGACTAGAATCTAGATCTCTAGATTAATTCTAGTCTAGAATACACGCACCCCGCTCTGTGCGACGAAGCGACATGTCGGATTATCAGCTTTGATCTCCAGATCAACATGTATCTAGATCTAGGCCCCTAGGCCTAGATCTAGATTAGATCTATCAGGTCCTGTTCAGAATAGCTAGTCTAGATCTAATAGACTGGCATCAAGTGAAAATAATAATAATAAAGAGTAGATCTAAAACTTCATGGGAGTGAATATGATACATAACGGCGATCTAGATTAGATCTAGATCTAGATCTAGTTCTAGATATCTAGGCCAAATATTTCTGACCGAAGTCCAATAAAATTTCAACTCAAACCAATCGAGTGTATTTTAGTGTGTGTGTGTATGTGATGCCAAGGTTCGACTTCTACACGAAGCATAAGATCTGGGGTAGTTTAGAGGTAGGCCAGTAAAGTGTAACAATTATTCTAGATCTAGATGTCTAGATCTATTAATTTGATCTCGGCCTAGCTTTAGCAGGACTGTGGTCTCTTTTGCTGAGGTGAGAAGAAGCCCATTCAGTCACACGCCTCCAGGTCAGATTGTACGGTTCTGTGACTCGAATGAATAGATCTCTATTGATCTAATCTTCTGGAAAACAGGCGTCTAGAGGTAACATAATATTAGATATCTAGATATTTAGATCTAGATTAAAATTTAGGCACTAACAGTATTTGATCTTGATCTAGACTCTAATAGAAAAAAAAAAATGTGCTTAGAATGAATGAACATACATTGTTGTAAGATCTAGATCGAGATCTAGACTGTCTAGTCTAGATCTAGATGTAGCTAGATCTAGGCCTAGATCTAGATTTAGGTCATATAAGATCTTTCTGCAGTCTTTGTCAAGCAGAAATATTATTATTAGGCCGGTGGTTTTGTAAAGTCTAGATCTAGATATAATATAAAGCCCCCAGTGGACATCTAGATCTAGACAATCTAGATCTAGGTACAGACTGATTTCTAGATCTACCTTCAAGGTTTTCCTTTATCAGCAAGAATAGGACAGGAACTGAAGGTTGTGGATTTGTTAAAAAAGCTGATCTAACTAGTAGGTCTACGATCAGGTCATGGTGACCTAAAGATACATGTCGAATACTTGATTGATTAACTTAAAGGAGATTTAATTCAGATTTAATCTGTTCAAATATGTATATATATACCAAAAACATGTATAATTCTTAAGTCAAGGCAAACTCTCTGGGCCACTATGATGATAGTATGATTCACACTGTTTTGATTCCCATGGAAATTAGTGCGGAAAAAAAGTGATAAAAAGTAATAGTCTATCATTCAAGTACATGTATTTATAAATAGTCACGGAAACTGAAATCAAGTGGAAGGGATGAACTTTACAAGAGAACGTATTGCTTTTTGTTGTTGTTGTTGTTGTTTTAAAAAGTAAATTCAGATATTTCAAAGAGTCAGTGAGGCAGCTTTACAAATAGTTATGAGCAATTGTACTTTGTAGGCATATAAAATAGTTTCAGCCTGTTTCTGAAAAAAGAAATATCAAAAAAAAAAAATCATCAAGCAAGGCAGAAATTATAGGGGCAGTGTAGGTGTAATGAGTTTAGTATTGTTATCAGATGCCAATTTTTTTTTTTTAAATTCGAAAAATATTGACTTTGAAATGATAATCTCAACTTCATTAATCAAACTCAGCTGTTGATTCAGATGATAAGCTTTTAGCTAGTACTGAGGTCATTAAATTGAAGATATTTCATATGAATTCAGGATTTACGATTCATAAGTCCTTCCCCATTTGGGGGTCATGAAGGCACTGCATTGGCTGAACACTACACCAGCTGACTTGGGGAAGGGCTTGGATCATGACAAAGCTCCTCAATGTCCATTCAGGAAGTTTGTCCGTCTATTTCTTTCTCACTTGCCTCTTTTCTTTTTCTTCCACCTTGAACTATCCTCAAGAGGATAATGTTTGATAAGCTATAGGCTCTTGTCACATAATACGAAATATTGAAACTTAAATTTCAGAACTTTTGGTACCAGATAGTTCTTGAAGGAACTTTGAGTTGTTTATGACATCATTATTCCATCAATAATGCTTTGTAACCCATGTGAGAATCAATGATTGAAGAAATTACCTTATTTTGTCTGGCTCAAGTTTTCACTGCTTCAGAATCTCTGTCAACTTTTGTTTACATAAACATTGTACTCTGTTTTGCAGAGCTGGAAAGCACTCTCTGAAAACAAAATAAACAAACAAATAAAAAATCAGCATGCCAGCCAAAAGAGTAGCTATCATTGGAGCTGGGGCCAGTGGTTTGCCAGCAATCAAGTGTTGCATAGACGAAGGCCTTACTCCTGTGTGTTTTGAGAGAACAGAGGCCCTCGGAGGTTTATGGCGATACACAGACACACCTATCGATGGACAAGCATGTGTCATGCAATCCACAGTCGTCAATGTGAGCAAAGAAACATTAGCATACAGTGACTTCCCCCCTGATGAGAAATATCCAATTTACATGCATCATACACAGGTAATCATTTTTTTAATCAGATAGTTTATTGGCTAGTAAGACTGTAGTGTTGTTATTTATTTATTTATTTATATTATTTTAGTTTTTTTAATTTATTATTATTATTATTTTTATTATTATTATCATTATTATTATATATTATTATTATTATTATTTTTGCTAGCTCACCCGAAAAAAAAAACAACAACAAAAAACACACACACAAATATGACTATAATAATATATGACTAAAATATATATATATATATTTTTTTTTTTTCATATAATTAAATGTCAAGTTTTGCATGGCAAGGAGGAATTTTTAAGAACTATAATAATTGATGTAGGCCCAGTCCCAATAAATCTGCTTTACAGAAAAGGTAGAGAAAAGTAAAATCAATAGGGTTCCAGTGAAAATATCGGCTAAATCAGGTTACAATCTGCAGTGCCACAACGCACATGTGTGCTCAGGCTCACACACACAAATGCACCAACTTACACACACACACACACGCGCACACACATGCACGCACACACATACACACACACATACACACACATACCCACAACACACACACACACACACACACAGGAAAAACAGAAATATATTGTCAGGTGAATGTTAAAAAGAGTTATAGCTTAAGGCTTGTCTTAATTTCTCTAGTTTCTAATGGCCCTCAAGGAGTTTGGAATAGAGTTCCATACGATTGGAACAAAGTTGGAGAAATGCTATTTGCTCAGTTTTTTCCATTGCTTTAGGCGGTATATGTAGCAGCACCTTATTACATGTTCTTAGTGACCAAAATGGTGTACAGAAGTGAACAAGGTGCTCCTCTATACATGTAGTAAATAACTCAAATCATATTGAGATATCATGAGAATGTGCTGGCTACAATATAAGTGAATCGATAGATCTGGACAGAGGTTCTCAGGGATATATTTCAAAACAAACAAAAAAATTCAGTCATGAAATAATTTTCTCGCCCACAATGTCAATCATGCTATATTTGAATCTCATGCTACTTGTTTCAATAGATTTATGAGTACTTCCAGCAATACGCCAAGAACTTTGGTCTTGAGAAACACATACAATTCCATACAGAAGTCGTTTATGTGAGGAGAGCTGAGAATTTTGCTGAGAAGGGGCAGTGGGAAATCAAGTATCGTAACAGGCAGAGTGGAGAAGAGAAGACCGAAATCTTTGACGGTGTTTTAGTCTGCACGGGGCATCATGCAGATAAGAACGTACCCACTTGGCCAGGACTCAATGAATTTCAGGGACATGTGAGTGCCACCTCTAAAAATCATATAGCATTCTTGTCTGTTTAATTATAACTTCTTCACTGCATTCTATGCCTACGATGAAGCCGATTATTTTCATTCAATTTAATGTCATACATCCTACCATATTTGCAAAGTTAGCCTTTAGTCATCTTTTCCATTCTACAAAAAGAACTGAAACACAACATATGAATATTCCCAAAGTCAATTTCATCTCAACCAAAACACAGGAAATGTAATGAAAAGCTTAACTTTTCTCAAAACATGAATCTTATTACTTAGTCCCACATTGTGCTTCTACTCCTCAAGCAGTGTCAAATATTTTCGAGTGTAGATATATCAACTATCTTTGGTTGCACCACAGATTTTGTTTTATTATTTCATGGGATTATCACTCCAGTTGTCTGAGATACATAGAAGAAAGCCTGAACCTTTCATGAGCCACCTAACCACCTTTATTCCATTCTATAAGTGCAGTAGAACATTACATGATCAGTTGTGTTTATAAATAAATTTGTATTGATGACATTGTTATGTTTTGTCATTGTGTTTTTTTTTTATTCCTTCAGTACATATGTTTTGTTGTTGTGTTTTGTCATTCCATATGGGACATACATGTATTTTCCTTCAGTTTTTTTTCCTGACATCCAGTTTTTCAAGATTTCTTACTCAATGTATTTCAAACTGAAGGATTTAACTGCAAAATGCATCAGAACCATTTTTTTGTTTTTTGTTTTTGTTTAATTTCAAAAATATGTGCATGAGGTGGTACCTTTGGTGTGAGTTATACAACCTCTCCTTTATTAATCAAATTGTCATAGGCTCAATGATAATAGACTGTTGGCAAAACACATTTAGCTTGGAATAAAAAATCATCTTTTTTCTCAAAACTAGAAAAGTGGATTTACCTCATTTTGTGGTCAAACCTCCTGTTTTGGTGTTGTCTTTAATCAAGTAAATTGTATAGTCAAGTTCTATTATGTCATGATGCAGGTGGTACATAGCCATGATTACAGAAAACCTTCAGGTTATGAAGGTAAACGAGTCCTGATCATTGGCATTGGCAACTCTGGGGGTGATGCTGCTGTTGAGCTGAGCAGAATAGCATCGCAGGTATGGACTGAGTTATTATTTCCTTTCATACCCATGTTACTTTTAGCTTAATATATTGTGTTTGCAATACTGTTTTTTCAAGAATACATGAAATATAATAGGTCGGATATTTATTTCTAGACATGTCTTCTCAACCGAAAATGTGTAATATGGCATCACAACAAGACAGTCTGAAGAGAAACTGCTGCAGCCTGACAAACATATCACTGGTGGAATAAATAACATTTCTGTTAAGTTCTTAATTAATTTTTTGATATTGCAAATTTCTACTATTTCAGAATATTCCAAATGATTATACTGTAGTGGGTGCACGCGATCATCTCAAATTGTATTGAATTTCGTTGTCGAGCTCTTGGTATTGAAAAGGCATTGACCTCAACATTATTTCCTTTGACAGTACACTCTTGATACTGTTCATGTCTTTATTCTCCATGTGACTAATATTGTATACTTTGTCCAAAAACATCAACTACAGGTATATCTGAGTACGAGAAGAGGCACCTGGATATTTAATAGAGTATCGGATCATGGCTTGCCAATGGATATGTTGTCGGCAAAACGGCCAATGGCGAAGATCTTCGGTGCACTACCAGGTCTTAGAGACTGGCTTGTTATGAACAAATTGAACCAGAGGATAGACCACGACATCTACTGGTTCGTTGAATTTGTCTGTATTCAGTGTTTATGTGTATAAATATGTCGGGAGGGGGAGGGGGTCTTTTTTTTTTTGGTAGTATTGCTAGCTTTTGGATATGGAAATCAATAAAGTAGAGCACGGAAAACGCTATCAAAAACTTTATCAGGGATTGGTTGGGCTCAATTATCAATCTCCCGGTGCATCCTCTTCAAAGGGCCTCAAATTTAGATCTACACTGTACACTGCTTACCTCTGTTACTCTCACACTTCTTTCTATTGTCACTAACATCTGGGGCCAGCAAGGACAGACAAATAAATAGCCTAATTACACATCCTTATTTTTTTGAGATCCAGTACTTGATGACAGAATCGTTCAAGAAATGTGTGTTAATAATACAAAGAAAATATATAAATTTAAAAGGGGCTGTTAACCGCATTGAATATTTCTGTGAATTCGAGATAAGCGTGTCAATGTTTTCTGTGCTCAGCCTGTAATGTTAATCTGCAGAATGGAGGCTTTTATACAGATGGCAAATTATTGTACAGAAGGTCCCAACAAGGCATTGGAACAATGACATAAACGATTTCTTTTTTATTTCTTTTGTATTTAAAAAAACGTAACTCTATACCAGCTTTCTTCAGTTCAGCCTGCTTCAGCCTATCTTTGTTGAGAAATCTGCAAACTTTAATTTGCCACTTTTTGCTCTCCATTTTTGCTGTTGGTCACTAAAAAAAAATATTTAAAAAATCGTAAGACCCATTATTATATCATTCATTGCGCTGCTGACTTAAAGTATATGAATGGTTTTTGTTTTGCTTTGTTTTCTTTTCTTGTTTTGTATGTGCTGGATATCATTTTAAATAAATGCCATGGCCTTGGACCTGGGTATTAAGTAACTTTTATAAATTCCCCGGTATAAATTATACAGAGTGGTAAACCTTTGTGGTTTTATGCACGACAGTGAAGCAGTTTAATGCTTTGTTTATACATCATTTTTTTTTTTCCTTCTTCAAAAAGAGACAGGCAAGGACATTTTCTCTTTTTCTCATCAGAACCTCATGTGAAATATTAAGGAAATCTTTAACATGTTCAAATTGGAATTAAAACCCAATATATTCATGCTGTATTTTGAAATAAGAGAACCCAGTCTTCTTTTTTCTTTGGGCTTAGTTTGGGTATAAGTTAAAGCTTAATGGCACATCAGTATAATCTCGGCTGCATTACACTCAACACTGCTGAATGTTTTTGGCATACAGTCCTCTCCTTACTCATTTGACAATATGCATCCAATGCTGGATGTAGCCCTCTGCTTGCCTTATTCAGTCTGTTCTGCCTGTGAAGTTCTGGCACAATTGGGACCAAAGTGCTGTTCCAGATTCTCTCTCCATCTTCTTAGTAGTCGTCCCTTGGATTTTTTTTTTTTTTTTTCATGGAATCTGGCTTGAACCTCATTGGGTCTGTCTGTTGTCCTTCAGAAGAACAATTCAGTTTGTAAATGTCCACACTATAGAATAGGGAGGAGGAGAGAGACCTGACTCACTGCTCTCAAAGCTGATGCTGTTGAAGAATATTATCATTGTATGGAGCTCATAACAATGAAAAAAAAAATCCATGTGTGTGGTTCTTGGGCTCAAATATTCAGTACCACTTTACCCAGAAGCAACAAAGTACGCACGCTTTTGTGAGACACTGTTATCACATTTAATAGTTTCTATTGTACGTCATTCCTAAACACATATGGTGCACTACATAATAGAGTTCAACTGCACCTTTAGATGGAATATTTTTAATTATTATTATTATTATTTGGCTGTTAGATGTTATTATGCCCTCTGATCTGTCCTGGTAGCCGCGTGTTTTATGGGTCCAACCTTAATTTTTTAAATTTTTTTTTAGAGTATCAATGGTAAATTAAAAGCCTCAGTATTTATATGTCTTACTACCTGTCAGAATGAGTTATAAATTGCAAGAATCAGACACAGAAAAATGTGACTGAATGTGATCAAAATGATCTGATACTGATGTTGCTGTATGGCAGACATGAAAACTGCATTCATTTCTGAATTAAATGAACATCTACTTTTATGAACAGATTATATATATGTAAAGCAGTATTTTCTAAGGTGAATATCTAGATTTGTATGCTTAACTGTTCATTTTTGCAAAGTTTTTCTCCTGATTTCAACTAGAGCTGAATGATCGCCCTCTGTCTCTTAATTTGCAATACTTATGATGATTACAGCCAAGCCCGCCCAAAACTTGTTTCGCCTCATGAAGTATGTGAAGCAAAGTTTTCCTTAATAGTAATAAATTGTGTTTGTAGTAAATTGACATATAATTCATTTTTGTTGGCTGCTAGACATATTAAAACATGGATACCCTGGAAACTTTGAAATGTTTATTTATATTCACACCTTTCTCTCAGAAAAGTGAGCAGAAAAACACAAGAAAAAA
>JBCAUA010006625.1:0-13357 GCA_038406235.1 Peronia verruculata | reverse complement strand
GCGTTCAGTGTCCAAGCCTCGCATGCATACAGCATGATTGAGATGACTAGCGCATGTAGTAGCTTAACCTTGGTTCCAAGAGGGATGCTTATGTCTCTCCATATGGTCTTCAGTCTTGCCATTGCTGCTGTTGTTTGTGCCGCTCTTGATAGGATTTCGTTCCTCGATCCTTCTTCATTTATAATGGCTCCAAGATATTTGAAATGGTCAACTGTATCCAGTTCTTTTCCGCTGACAGTGATCTTGGTGGTGATTGGCTGGGCACTGTTTGTCATGATCTTGGTTTTCTCAGAGCTGATGTATGTATCTGTAATCGCAAGTTTGTGAGTGTATGCACATATACGTATGCTTGAGTGTCTGGTTAGCTGTGTTAGAGCATGTATATTCAGTTGCTTGCCCTGCTGTAAGTAATGCGTATATTGTCTCTCCATTAGAGAAGATCACTGTAAATCATGCTGCTTGTAGTGGGAGGCCATGTAGGTTTCATACTTTTGAACAAGGGTCGCGAGTGCAAAAAAACATTGGGACCCACTTTCTAAATTAGAGTAATCCCATGATCAGAAGAATCCAATTTTTTAAATGAAGTCTCCCTCTTGCATATGACTCATTTTTTTTTTTTGCCTGGTCATGTGACATCCAGAATAACACTAGTAATGTTTAATGATCCCAACACACAATAGATATCACAACATCAAGACAGTGATGGCAACATAATTATCTATACATATGTAATATTTTGTTGTTAGCAGAAGAGTGACGGACATAGAATATATAAGTCTCACCAGACCCAGATAATTAACTTGTGAAGATAAATCTTACAACACGACCACAAAGACATAGCACAGGCATTTAGCACATAATGAATTAATGCTATTTATGAATGAGTTGCAAGACAGACGTAACAATAATTACTTCATACAATAAGACTGCATAGATTTCTACAGCAAGAATGACTACAAGAAAATTAAAGTGTTCTCATGAAAATAAGAACTGGTCGATTCATAAATTAATGTCATCTTTGAATAATTCACAATGGAGAAATCTAGGAAATATTATTTATTGGCAAATATGCCTCCAGTTTCCTGTGAAGGAATGATGGCAATTAAATAATAATATCCAAAAATGTGAAACAGTCAAGGCAATCCTTATGTTATATTCATCATAAAAGATGTTCATGTATGGAGGTGGAGATGGGATTTGGCAAGGTGGCTGGAAATTTGGCACCTGATTAAATAAATGGCACACATTATTGCAATGTAAATCTTTATGAACAACTTAGTTGACATACCTCAAATCTCTAATGAAGGATACTGATGACAAAGGAAGTTTTGAAATATGTGTAACATTACATTTTCTCCTGATGTATTGATGACAACACAGATGTGATGATAACAGCTGGATGAAAATTTTCCACAAATAAATTAGCAGCTTAATAAGGACAATTCTTTTAGTGTATGGTTCAAATTTTACAAAAGAATGATTACAGCAAGAATATTTTTAAAACATATAAATCAGTTGAGTCAATCTCAATATGTCTGCCGCGGCACTGCTGTGGAGAAGTGAGTGGTATGAGAGGAGATGGGGATGTGGTGGGATGAAAACTTGGTAGATTATTTTTTAATCAACTTTATATCTGAAATTATTTAACTTATATCTAAATTCACTGCAAAAAGAAACTTTAAAAAGGACTATTCCAATAGTTAGTATGTCTCAAATGTCAAATTAGTTTTTTTTTTTAAAAATATGCAACAGCTGAACAAATCACAACATATGTAAAATGGTGGTTCGGGGGGGAGGGAAGATTGGAGTGGGATTATCAGAAGTCGGGATGAAGGTTTGCCGAGTGAGGAAAGCAACGAAAAACAACCAATTCAGGATGTAACGTGTCGGTAATTTGTAAACTGTTCAGATACCAAATAGATAAACTTTGCTCCATTCACTGACCTTGTTATTGTGTAACTTGTCTCTTAACTGGGGCTAAAGTACTTGTACTCTC
Organism: Peronia verruculata; assembly: GCA_038406235.1. NCBI lineage: Eukaryota > Metazoa > Mollusca > Gastropoda > Systellommatophora > Onchidiidae > Peronia > Peronia verruculata. Next base: position 11,361 of record JBCAUA010006625.1, on the reverse strand, counting down.
TCTCTCCTCAAGTTCAGACTTTCAATCTCCACCCTCCCCCCTTCTCATGCGATAATGCGATAACCACCCTCAGGAGATTGAACGGCTTACATAAACCACACCATGCCCCTCCTCCCCCATCCAACCCCACCATCACTTCTGGTCAACAGACAATAGCAGTTCATTCACAATGTTGTTACAAATCTAAGATAAACTGCAATAATGGTTATTTTGTAAAAAAATGCATATACCTACATGCATACAATGAAAATCCTTCTGTAACTGGAACAAAGTGTGATAATTTCATGCTTGTCCTTACTCAGGTAAGGGTTAGTAAAACTTGATGGTAGCAATCAGGTTACTCAAAAACTTTACCTATGATTAGTCATGAAATAAAATATTACATTTTGTCTCAACAAATTAGCAGAATATCTGAAAAGCTGTGGCTACATGCGCGAAAATAAAATCCCTCTTTCCAGCTAAGTAAAAGCAAAGTATAAAAGTGACTGTTTGCATGCAAACTACATTCTGTCACCACATCACATCTAACACAAACTGGAGTGTGGCAATGTCACCCAACAAAGCTAATGAAACAAAATACAAAAAGCTGAATAGTGATGAAAGCAGTGCCGGCATGCAGCAACTTTGTCTACGATAAAACAAAGTAAAGAACTCATACCAATGTATCAGTGGAAACAGAAACAAGCAATGCTGCTTAGCACACGATACCAGTTTCAAAACAAAATTTCGAAGATTATACTGTCTGACTCTTCAGTTGCTCATAAGATCTGAAACAATAAGGGTTATAGAATGTACTGACAAACAAAAAATTTTGTCTGAGGATGATTAGTCAGTTCAGAGTCTGTCAGAGAGAATGTAGTAAGCAAAAGTTTTCAAAGATAGAGGATAATGATTTATGCAACATGGAGCAAAATACATAATGGCAAGAATTTTGCTGTAAGGGATTATAAAGATATCACATAATAAGTCAGAATAAAAAAATAATGCCATGTAGCTGGATTTTTATCTGTGAAAATACTGTTTCAGCCAAAAGTATTCATTGCCAGTGAAATATAAAATAAGACTGGACATCATTTTGATTCCATGAAAATGAAAGAAATTCTTTTGTACTCTATTTTTTTAGCACTATGAGCTAGTACCAGTAAAACTGAAAAAAAAAAAATAATACAAGTTTTAAGGCCAGTGCGGAAACTGTCGACAACCAGAAAGTTTTTTTCGTTACAAAGTCTAAAGCAGGAAATCAGTCATCCCTCATAAGAGCCTGCTGTGCTTTGTAGCACAATATGTTGTCATAATCCTAGAGATTGCACATCTCAAAGATCATGTCTGCACAAAAGCCCTGCCCTAAATCATCCCAGGCTTTGTGCATGAATGTGTATAAAAGATAAAGTTATAACTGTAGCCTCTCATGCCTATATATCTTCGGTATTATGGTTCTCAAAGCTGCATTTTCTTTGCATTTAAAAAAAAAAAAAAAATGTGGTCAAAATGTCCCATTAATACTGAAAGCAACAAGTATCACTGTCTGCACATCTTTTTTAAACCAATGGAGCAAATTAATAATTCAGCAATGATGAAAGTTTTGTCCTGACAATTTGTGTCAACAAAAAGTATACAGAGCTTGAAACAAAGTATAGCTGGCCTGCATCACCATATATATTATTATAAATTATATGTTCCTTAATTACTCATCCATCTTTTCTATTTGTCACCACAAGTGAAGCGCTTCAGCTAAAACAGACATTGCCATTAGGGCAATCATGATATCATTTCTTCAGTCTGCCTTGTTCTGTTTTTTCATGATAGATTAAAAGTTAAAGTTTACATGCATGTGAGTATGAGTGCATGATGTGTGTATACAATAACCCATCAACTGGGTTTCCTCTGCAGTCAAACAGGATTATGCAATCATACTGTAAACAGAATAATGCTTTATCAAGTTAAATTTAAAGATAATAAAGATATTTGGCTCTTATTTGTTAACATGCATCAAAAATTTGGTGCAAATGAAAATGAATTTGAAAACCAACACAAGGTACTATACATACAAGTTGAACTCTAAAATTGCTGCTCAGTCTGTGAAATGAAGTCCCATAAAATTCCCTGATTACAGTCAGAGAAGAGGTAAGCATATATGACCCTCTGCCATTCAGTGCAAATGTGTTTAGTTAAGAATGACACACCCCTGGAATTCTCAATGCCCATTGGCTGTGTACTAAGTGAGGCCCTGACATGCTGGTCCATAAATTCACTAAAGCTGCAACCTTGACTGGTTCAAGGTTAGTCAACAAGCTGATAAGACGTCACTGTGATAACATTTACTGTAGTGTAACTAAATGTAAAGAAGTGCAGTGTTACTGCTGATTATTTCCAGTCACAAAATGCTTTTTGAAACTACATCTTTAAAAATCTTCCATGCTCCGTCTGTGCAGAAATACTCCATCCCTGTTACTCTGCCTTGGATCAATTTCTTAATAAAGGCATCATGTTCAAAATGCTCCCATTTTCGCTAACAAATTCGCTTATTTCAAAATTAAAGCTGCATTGAGCTATATGGCTGTCATTGTTTTGAGTACCCCTGCATGGGAATTATAAAAGAATAGCAATGCTTTATGATTTATACAATGACATTTTCTCATATGTTGTACATTTTTCATCTTCACAGTTTTCTGAGAGTAAAATTTGTTTTACAGCTGATATACTCCACTAAAATTTCATGAATATAAACCACACATGTGGAATTCTTTGGGTATTTTCTTAAAAGCCATCCTACTTCAACATTACAACAAAAAATCACATTTACCTTTAAAAACATATTAAATAATTATAAATAATCAACAGACAAGCAACAAAACAGATGCATTCATTTTCTATGTGTGATTACCACAAAATGAACAAAAAAGGCTTGGGTATTGAGCCAGTTGTATAGTAGGCCTACAAGATTTACGATATGTCGATGTTAAGTAAATTGCATCATCCACTGCAGCTGCATCACACCACTTGCAGCTCTGCTTACTTCGTTTGACTCAATTTTTTTTTTTTTTTCAAACTGATTATGCTAGACAGTTCTCACTTTGCTATTCCCGATAGAACTGTGAGTTTTTGGTAAAGAAAGCAGTCAATAGATCTAGATCTAGCTCTCTAATATGGGTCTTGTGACTACATCCTATTAATATCAGTGCAGCAGATAATATTTTGTTTCCCCATTTTGTGTTGTGTTAGCTGGCTCGCTTCATTCAGTTGCTCTTTGCACTTTGTTTCAGCACGTAATTACATCCCCAAAATGTTTCCCTAGATATATTTTTTTTCCACACTGATCAAGGAGTCGTCATTAAAATGCGAAGAACTTGAGATCTATGAAGAGAACGCGGAGTGCTGCACTCATGTCAATCCTGGACTCCATTCAACTGCAAAAAAAAAAAAATCGTGCCTATTTTCCATCTACAGATCTAGATCTAGCGTTCACCTGTGTCTGCAGCGAAAGTCTGCGTCGAAAATGAAACAAAAATTGAGATGAGGGTAGAAAAGTGGCCACAGCGATGGAAATGGTCAGTACACACGCAGTTATCGCTAAAACATGCACGTTCTGACTGGCTGTGCCAGTGTGTTACAGCTTGATCAGTAATGTTTACGTGAGGCGAGGTTATGGCCCCAGGGTCACTGAAAGGTCAGGGTTCAGGGTTAAGATCTTGACTCAGTTTGGTCTCGTATAATAAACTTGAGGGCGAAACTGATAATGTTTTTGTTTCCGAAGAGCAGATCTTTTTATTGACATTTTCTAAAGATCTATTGAATGTTAAATTGAGCTAAGCAGGGATGGTAATTGTTTCAGGAAGCTTTCATACTCCGACATGAATGCCTAGCTCAATCTGACGCTAGTAAGCCGGATCAAGGCCGGCACCACAAGCGTGCTTGGGGGTGTGTCGGTCCTACCCATGTACACGAAGCCAACCCATTTTCTGACCCCAAAAACGTGATCCCGTGCCAGCTGACCCGCCAGTCGGACTGGACAAGAACACGGGCGTTCAAAGTTGAGATTGCATGACTGATAGTAAATCTAAATAAAACACCTAATCTAGCTCTTGATTCTTGTACTGGTCTAGAATCCCGTACATCCTAAAAGTGAAAGGCAGCTTTGGTGATCCGATGTGAGACGGCTGGACGAACTGATCAGACATAGTTTAGCTTCGATTTAGTCCCATTTGTGGTATTTATTTCTGAGCCTTTTGTGCTAAATGTCCGTGTTTACATCACAAAAGTACTAGTGTGTCTATGGTTCGTTCCGTTTTCTCTCAGTCCTTAGAAGATTTGATTTTTAAAATATATTTTCATTTTATTCTCTATTAGCTTTCTCCTGAATTTCGTCGAAATTCTTTTCTGCCCCAGTTTTCATCTTCTTTGATTTCTCGCGCTCTCTCAGCACTCACTCCCACCAGTCTTGGGATCGAGAATAGCGAATACATTGTACATGTATTTATGTGTTACCATTTAAAGATTACAGACTACCCTTACCGGAGCTGCAATTCCGCAGCAGATGCTACTTTCACTATCATTGATAAACTTCAGTCTTCTTTCATCACATTGTCTTTACTACAACAACTACAGCTTACTCTTTACGTTCCGTTCTATATATCGGTACATCTTTCTGGCTATCTCGACGGTTCTTTGTTTTAAACAAAAACAAAAACAAAGAAACAAACAAACAAACAAACCCGTTTAAAATAATCACAAAAATCCTGTCTTAAAAACTCCTATCTTTACTTTTGAAAAAAAAAAAAAATTAAAAAATCACTAATAATAATAATAAATCCTGTCTTAAAAAATCAAAAAGGTGTTAAAGGTCTTCCAACACGGGTGTTTGAGGGTGTAGCTGCGTTGTTTTGGGTATCCCTTACTAATTTTGCTTGGTATGTACAGGTCCCTATCTCCTACTCTACTTTTCCCTACACAGGGATGAGCCCTTCGGCCTTGACTATGTCGGACAAAGCCCGAAAGAAGGTTTAGTAATAAACCAAGTTTTCGATTCCATTGTATGAAACTTGTTGGATTTTGCCACAGAGAGGAGTTAGTGCCTGAACTGCTTTGTACGACAATAACTGGTTAAGTTATATGCATGTACTTATGATGCCGTTCCATATCTGTCAGGCTTTCACTTAATAGGTTGCTAGCCTACTCATTCTTTGTGAACCTTCACAAAATTTATTGACAATTGGGCAAGCTCCTAATAAGCCATATTATTTGCTACCATGGAGTAGCTTCAGTAATTATTCAACAATATTTTTTTTCATTTTTATAAAAATGAAGAAGAACCTGAAGAAGAACCAAATAAGTTTCAACATTTATAAAGTTGCATTTTTTCTTCTTCTTTATTTAATTTCTTTTAACTTGTTTATTTACTTTCTATTTTTGTTTTTGTTTCTTTGTTTGTTTGTTTTCATTTTCCATTTTCATCTATTTATGCACTTATTCATTTCTGTATTTTTTTTTTTTTTTCATTTTATCAAACATCTAAATACTGGTTGACAGTCTTCGTGTTTTTTAAAGACACTTCTACTAAATGATAATGGTGGTGATGATGATACATGACAATCATTAGAAAAGAGCCCGCCCCCAAGCAATGACGCTATCCACTGGCGTGATTTAATCTGGGACTATCGGAAGGATTGTCTACGTCACGCAAAGAGGTTATATAGAACAACGTCTTTGACGTCACGACAGTCAGCCGTAAGAAGAGCGCCAAGTACTTTATTGCCAGTTGGCACTGTCATTATCCAGTGGTCTAAATAAAGGGCTGGGGACTTTCCTTTTCTGGAACTAAGTCCTGTTCTCTGAGAAACATCTAAGCTGGCTTAATTATATTTCAGACCCTAATATTAAAGGTTCAGAATGTTCTTCCTGGTTGGACAAGACTATCAAGGGTATGTTTCTGCATGTGCTGGCCTGAACATACGTGAACCGCCTAAAAACACAACTGTCTTTATTGCCGCTACAAATCTATAAATCAAATAATTAGTGATAGTTTTGGTATTATTGTTCCTCCCCCCACCCCACCCCCTTCTCTCTCTCACTCTCCCTCTGTCTACTTTTCTCTCCCTAGGCGCTCTCTAGTCTCTCTAGCCTTACCCCTCACTCTTTTCTCCTCTCTTCTCCCTACACTCTCCCTAATCTCTCTGCTCTCTCAACTCTCTCCCTTTCTCTCATTCCCGCCTCTCTCTGCTTTCTTTCTTTTCTCTCTCCCCCTTCTACTTTCTCCTTTTTGTAGATCCTATTCCCCCCCCTCTCTCTCTCTTTCATCCTCTCCCCTCTCTTTCTTTTTTCTCTCCCCACCCCTCTTTTGTTTTCATTTTATAGACCTCTCTCCAGGCAGGCAATGAGACAGTTTTGAGAGCTCGTCCTCAACAGATTACATCAAAAATAGAATTAGGCTGTTAATTTACACCGTTTCCGTTTGTTGCTAGCATTTCTGTTTTGTTATTGTTCTCATTACACATGATTATGCAATAAGTTTCAGATCTGAGAAGTCTGTATGTTTGCAGTTGTCACCATCCCAAAGCCAGAAGTAAAGATGAAACTGCTATAGTATGGCTTGATTCCCAAGAAAATGTTTCACTTCAAAAATTCTTCTCACTAAACAGGACACGCATTTGACGGCCATCTTACTTTAAAGTGAAAGGATACATCTATAATAAATACTAAGAGGACAAAGAAGTGTACCATTGAAACGTTATGAGAGAATAATGATCAACATTCAAATTTCTCCCATCGTCAATATCAACTCGTTCTTCTGACTAAGATTACGAACACAGCATGGCATTCTTCCTTCCTCCTGGGGGCCCGGGGTATATAAGTACATTGTAGGTTCCTTGCTCCCACCTGCAAGTCGAGATAACCTCCACCCAGGAGGTTGAAAGACCAAGTCCTGAACCCGCGGACTGTAATCCGGGACAGGCATTTAACAGACACCTGCAGGTGGCGAAAGCCCGCTATCGGCGGAATATCACCCATGGGATGCTATCCCCGACGTTCCAGGGTTGACATCTCTTCTCTCTCCTTGCTCCTGTCTTCTGTCCCGTTCTTTCCTTTCTTCTTCTTGGCGTGTAAACGTACCTTACCCTTTTTTTTTTTTTACCACAATATAGCCATGATCGTGGTGATGTGCTTTAAACCACAAAAAACAAACAAACAAAGAGGAATTTTTCCTTTAGTGTTTATTTTTAAACTTTTAATACATGATAGTTGCTAGTCGAAGTTCGAGCTGTGAAAAATATCGAAACAGTAATAAATTTTAAAATGTTTTTGTTCTTGTCATATTTCGTTTGATTATTCTCCACTAGATCTAATCTACGAACAGTTTTTATTATTATTATTATTATTATTTATTCATTTATTTATTTTTCTTTTCCAAAGAAAGAGATACAAGGTGGTTTTATATATATAAAATTATATATATATAAAATGAAAATAAAATTTTAAAAAATCAAAAGAATCTAGAAAGAAAAAAAAAAAAACGTTTTAATTCAAACCCTAGCAAAAATAGTACTGCTGCATTTTGTCCGTTGCTTCTCCACTAGGCAATCTCTTCTTCTTCTTCGCCCTTAAATCCGCCTGGATTGATCGGAACCGCGCTCGACGACTAAACTTGTTTCTTTTCAGTCATTTCTTTATCTATGGCAGTCAGGGACCAGGGCCTGGGTTTCTACAGTTGTTCTGTTTGTCCAGTCCTGGATGTTTGCCGGTCCATATTTTCCTCTGATCGTCCGTTCTCTGCTTCCCCTCCATTGTTACTTATAGTACAGTTGTAGAAGGACCACTGGATCGTGTTATTATGGCCGTACCTACTCGATTTCCTCTATTCCGGAATCATGATAGTACCCCCTCCCCCTTCTCCTTTTTCTCCCCAATTTAAAGAAAAAAGAACAAACAACAACATGATTTATATATAGATCTATAAATACATGTACTCATAGCAATGTGTAGATATAACAACAGGGACGGACATGAAAGCGCTTCTATAAACATCAACAACACTAAGAAAGATCTCAAACGATGTAGTCAAAATCCCAACTATTGTTTCGGATCTGAGAAGTAGAAGAGCAGGTCGTCGTCCCAAGGGATGTCCGGGACGGGAGACGAATACGAGGCTGGCGCTGGGTAGCTCGTGCCAGAGGGATTTCCCGCCGGCTTGGGCTCCATGAATGAGGTCATGGTGGTTCCCGAGAGAGGGCCCGAGGTGGCCGGAGGTGGCGGATTATACGCTGGACCTGAGAAAACTACCGGGTCGTCTGCCAGTGGGGTGGAGAAAATGGAGGGTTTAATGCCTGCAGCTGGAGGTTTAGTCGTGGAATTTGTTCCTGCTGCTGGAAGTGGATTGGCAAGTCTGGAGGGCAGATACAGAGGCAGATCTCCGACAGCACGGGTGGGAGGTGTCATGTCCATGGGCGGAGTCAGTGTGGCGTAGCTGACAGTAGAACCAGGGCCCTCCCCTCCCATGTCCACGACGTGCATTGAAGCCGTCAGACCTTCCTTGGGGCCAGGGGACTGGACTTTTGTCAGCTTAGGGACCTTTTTGCTGCCTGAAATAGAACAATTTTATATTTGAAACTCTAATCAGTGTATTCCCCTCAAATCAACCCCACCCCACCCACCCCACACCTGTACGCACGATGCAGGGAGGGTAGCTGTCCCTAGGGTCCAACATCAAAGGTCCAATGATAATAACAAGAATGATTTGAACAGCGTCCAAATGTACAAAAGTCGCACTGCTCTGAGGTGTTTGCACATCAAAATAAGTTGTACAAGCGAGAAAACAGCCAAGGAACATGCATGTAATTTATAAATATACATTGAGATATAGGTAAGTATAAGTATATCTACACCATCCTTTATATTATTCGTTATGGCGACCATTCTAACACCTCTGTTTAATCCCTCTTGCGCATCATGTCCGATTCATAATTTTGGGCGCCGTCTATATGGGCCAGCTGGTCCAGCTAGACCTTAAAGTCTATTTGGACCTATTGCTGCACCTCTTTCACTCTGTCCGTGCTTAACAAAGGTTTTGTATCCAGTTAGTTATGTAACGTGTCGGGAGGGGAGGCTACCTTAACCCTTTCCCTCCCCCTCCAACAGCGAACAGACGCGCTCATGTGCGAGCCAACTCAAAATTGTTTCGCCTTTACTTTGTGGTGCAACTTTTTTATTTGCCTATGCTTCCTCATTACAATACAAGGTCCAGATAGACACTCCTTAATGTTTTTTTACTCACAACTCACTCATATGCACATAAGTCTTTAACCAAACAACTCACTCTTAAACATCTTCTTCTGCTTGGTGTCGGTCCCACTGTTGTTGATCTGAGGTTTTTGGTACTTAGGCGTTTTGTCTTTGGTCAGATCTTTCATGTTGTTCATCTTGTTGATGGCGGAGATGTCCCGGATCAAGCGTCGTTTCTTCAGGTGCATTTTCAGCAGGCAGATGGCGATGGCGGTGATAATACATAAGCCTGCCACACCCGCTGCAATCACGCTGACCAACTTATAGACTTCAAATGTGCTTTTTTGGCTGTGAAGGGGGGTAAAATCATTAAGGGAGAGGGAAAAACAAAACCAGAAACGAAATACAAGAGCTTTTAAAAGGAGATCGCTGGGCTCAGCCTTATTACTTACTTTTGCCAAACAAAAGAGGCCTTAAGCAAACAGTGAAGAGTGTGTGTGTGTGTGTGGGGGGGGGGGGGAATCCCTTTACTTCATATCTTCATATTTGAAAGTCTGATCACCAACAAAATTGATAAAATTGCCACAATAAGAAGAAAACGTTGTCTTTATATATATATATATAAAAAAAAAAAAAAAATAAAATAAAAAAAATGCATGGTGTTAGTTTCAAAGAAAGGAGGCAAAAGTGATTTTTTCCCCTCCGTACTCTGCTTATTCAACATGTCTTTTGTCTGGTAAAGGGAAGTAAGTAACAGGTCACAACGATTTTATTCTCTCTTTCGTAAAACATAATAGTCGATTCATCCCACCTACTATTCAGACAGAGAGACACGGCCAGAGAGACAGACACACTGTTAGTCCTCCTACTAAATATCTAACATTTCAACCGTACATGATATTTGCCCTGAGATTTTATAGCCCTTTCGGGCGGACCGTATAAACTATACATTTATCTACTCGCCACACACGTTCAATACATATTCATAATCAAATCTTATTTCAACAAGAATTAGTCATCAGTACAAATTTCCTAAAAACTCAAAACTTAGGCCTACTCTCCACTTGGTATCAACATTTTCTTTTTTTTTTTTTTTAAATTGTCACCACTAATCACAGTCTCAGCAAATGAAATTAATAATCTTGAGTAGTGTTAATCATTGCCTGATAAAGCAAAACTAAAATAAACTAAAACAAAATGGGAGATCGTTGTGCTCAGTCCTATTACTTCCCTTTACCAGACAAAAGAGGGATTGAACAAACAGTTTAAAGGGGAAAAAAAAATCACTTTTGCGCACTCTGCATGAAACATACGCAATGAAAAATTCCAGAAAAACTATGATGTAAAGAGAAAGCTTTCTTCTTATTGTTATAATTCTATCAAATTGTTTGGCGACCAGTCTTTCAAATGACAAGAAGCAAGGGGATTTTTTCCTCTTTAAGCTGCTTGCTAAAACCTTTTTAATCTGGCAAAGGGAAGTAATAGGGCTGGTCAAAATGATCTCCCCTTACACGAATCCCTCTTTTGGGAGGGGCAGATAATCTGCGGAACGATCCCCCATTTTCTGACATCTTCTGGACTTCTGTTGTCGCTTTAAAAAAAAAAAAAAATCGCAGCTGTGAAACTTGACATTGTGGATGACGTTCAAAACCCTGTGGCTTCAGATTCGGCAGCTATGGGTTAACAGTAGTTTGATACTTAATTATGCTCTATCAAAGCCATATGACAAATAGTGTAAATTATTACAGCATGCTATTGTTTAAATGTTTGGCATTCGTTTTGAAGTTGTCTTGGCAGACAGAGATAATGCTAGACCTAATGCTATCGAAAGCACATCTGGTTATTTTATCACTAATACAAAGATTCTCTTCATTTTTTCGAAAATGTCAATTCATTTGCGTTTTGTATTCTTACATTTATGCCTTAATTCAGGGGGATAAACATAAAAAAAAAATATATTTTTCTTGTAAGTTGTGGCTACCAGGTAACTTCCCTTGCCTGAGGACATTAATTGTTCAGAAACATAGGTTTAAGAAATTCATCTTAAGCTACAGAGAAATTGGCAGAGCTATAGGTAGGTAGGTAGGTAGGTAGGTAGGTAGGTAGGTAGGTAGGTAGGTAGGTAGGTAGGCAGGTAGGCAGGCAGGC
>JBCAUA010006603.1:0-13357 GCA_038406235.1 Peronia verruculata | reverse complement strand
CTTTCCTTAGTTGACCTCCCTTTTTTATTTTTACCGCTCTCCCTCTCTCTTTCCTTTTTTTTTTTTTTTTATTTCTTTATTTTTTTCTGTAATTTTTTTTTTTTCATAATGTAATTCTTTTCTTTCTTGTATTTTCCTTTTTACCTTCTTTCTTTTTTTTTTTTTCGTTCTTTTTGTTACTTTTGTGTCTGTTTCTTTCTTTCTCTCTTGTCTTCCCGTCTTCCTTTTCTTTACTTTTTCTTTCTGTCCATCTTCTTTTTTTCATTTTCTCTTCTTCCTGTCAGTGTCGACTTGTAAAAATAATGACGACAATGATGATGGTTCTAAAACTGAATCAAAGGCCTTGGTCTGTTGCAAGTTCGAATTGGGACTGACATTGGATATATTCAAGTTATACTTATTTGGCCAAAGTGAAAACTACATAGACTATACTTTACTTCAGTTGCATTTACCAATTGATGAAAACGACAAAAGGGCCATTTGTTTAGAGTGACAGAACAGATGATGCCCCAGTGATTTTTACACCTAACCACCCAGCCGTCCTTCCTCCCATTATTGACCTGCTTCGTGTAGGCTTCATTCACCCTCGAGCACTTCATCTACCAATCTCATGAGTCTCATTTTTTGACCACCATATTACTCATCCTCAGATACCCTCAAGGGTCCGGAACAGCGTCGGTGGTATCTCTTGTCAGAGAGGATTAAATTATATAGCCGTACTACGAGATCATTATGTGCCGAATAGATCTTAATCTGCATTATTAAAGTGTGCTCTAAAGTAACCTCTTCTGATAAAACACACAGCCTTTGCTTTCAATGCCATTATACACATGTATAAAATATATTATTTTGGATTACAATATTAAGGAACTATGACTCTGGTTGCCAGGGAAGTTAGAGTACAGCCTAACGTGAAGGCAACCCAAAACATCAGAGCATTTTGCATACAGCAAAATCCAAAACAAAAAACAGTTGCCATTTTAAGAAGAGGCTTCACATTTTCTAATGTGTATCAGATTTTAAGACTGACGTAAACCAATTTTCCCAGGAAGTGAGGACTTTAGTCAAATGAGTCCTTTGGTCAACCATTCCCAACGATCATGATGTCAGATGATCCATTAATGTCTATCTGGAATCAGCCGCCTGTACACAGAAATCTGTAGTGTGGAAACCGTTCACACAGTGGACTCGTTCTGAGCCGCGCTGTGCTGAAACCAGTCTTTGCTATAACTGGCGGTAATAATTGCTTTCTTTGTTCAACATTGCAACTTGTCATAAAAGATAGAGCTACAGGGTGTCTTATTTTACATGGTACATCACGGTGTCCTGTGGACAATTTATTATGTTATTACATCATTGGTGTACTGTTCTTGCTTTGCAACAACAGTCACAAACAGGACATGAGGAAAGATGAAGTGATGTTTCCTTTTTGAAAAGCCTTGATGTTTTGCGTCATTGTTTACAGTTCGATTTCAGCTACCAGTTATCCAGATCTTTAAGTCACATAGAAATTCCGAATGAATCCATTGTCATCGCCAGCCGTGCTTTAACACTACCATACACTTGTTTTACCGTTGCGCGATGGAACGAAACAGTTTCATCAGGTCATCGTTAGCGATATTCAAGAGGTCGATTTAAATTCAGATAATTCGTTAGTCATGGGGATTGATACATTCTTCTCCTCGTGGTGATTATATTTTGTCTTGTGCAAAGTCTTTCCAAGCCATCAGCCGCGTCATGAAAAATTTTTTTTTTTTTTTTTATCTATCTGTGTGGTTTTACTTAATTTTTCTCCAGCACATTTAAATAACTTGAGTACTGGATGTTTTCACCATTATATACTTGGTTACGTAACATGATATTTAGTGGTATGTACTCTTAGATATGTCTGTGTGTCTTAATTTCGTGTCAGGCGCGCCATTGCCATGATGGGCAAAAATAGTAATAATATTACTAATAACAAATGCGCGCATTCAGTGAGTATTCAATGAACTAATCATCTATTCTCTATACATGCCTACAAATGCCACTGTTAAGCCATCATAAGTATCTTTGATTCACAACACTGACAATTCTTGGCGAGTTAACTCTACGGAGGACAGCACCGTGTTTGTCTATGCTTTGTCATGCTACCATGCTTGCCGACTTTAACCCTTCATGTGCGTAAGCATTTTTATTTGCTGAAAAGGGGTGGAAATTATCCAGTGATAGTATCTGAAGCAGTATTAAGAATGAATGACATCATTGTACCCATGAGTGTGCACGGAATGCGAGCAGTGATTTGTCGATGAAGACGTATTTCGAGAGCTCCTTCGAAAGTGATTGATCGGAAGATCAAGTCTTTGGCATGTTTTTCCCTTTTCTTTTCTATTTGTTTCCTTCTTCTTCTTCTTTTTTTTTTTTCCTCTTCCTCCTCCCCTCTTCTTCCTTTTCTTCTGTTCGTTCTTTTTCTTCTTCTTTATTCTTCCCTCCCCCTCCATCTCTTTTTTACTTTATATGTGGTTGATTTTTGGTCTAGCAGATTTGTATTTGTCCTCATTTTGTTTCCATACCTTTAGAAACTTTTGTATGTGGTCAGACAGTAAGAAACAAGATAGCCGAGACTGCACTGTTGTACTCAAGAAGCTCCGCCTCTTCACGTTTTGACATCTTCACGTACACACAACTGCTTTTGTTGTCCTTGTTACCGCTGTTGTTTTGAATCTTGTTTGTTTGCTTGTTTTGGTGTGTTGTGTTTTTTAATGAAAGGCAGTTGGGACACATTGAATACTCCCAATACCCTTATGTCTGTAACCGGTATTCCCCTCCCTTTTTCTCTCCAACAATTCATTTGAACCATGTCGATGCAATCCCTCACCACTGCATACCATCTGTGTACAGCGTTTAGAAAATGAATGTCCCATTTTAATAATTATAGTAATTGTAACTCATCATTGTGACGGTTACCGACAGTTTTGTTAGTAATAAGTTCTTGGGTATCTCCACTTTGTGGGATCATTTCTGTAGTCATTGGATGGCTAGATATTATAAAGGTTGTCTTGCAGTTGCCATGAGCATTGCGGCATTTCTACTGGCAATTAATTTGAAGTGTTCCATAATTTGCAAAGTGGGTCACGTTTTTGGGCATCACGGGTTCCCTTGTCCTGATGTCGTCGGGACACCACTGAGGACACGTGTTTATGACAACGATCTCTATCTCTGCCAGTTTTTAATCCGGGTTTCGGTCGAAGCTCCCGTTGCCTACCAATTTCTTCGCCTGTCATTAGTCCAAGTTAACGTAAGATGCCAGTGATGTCAATGACTGACAGCTCAGAGTTAGCCCACAGAGAATGCTCTTTCCCTCTGCCATTCATGTAGTAATGCCGGATGTCAGCCCAGCTCACTGATCTTGATAGTAATCTTAGCCTACACAGTGCCATGATGCATTCCCCCGATAACTCGAACCTGAGAGCAAATGCAGACTTTTTAGAAAATGGTCTGCCAACATTCATTTGCTAGGGCGCCACCATATCAGCTAATCTACACGACGACTTGGGGCTCAGATGGGCCCTAGCCAGCTCGGGTTTACTTTGGCAAGTTGTGTGCGTTGTCGCCATTTTTTTACCCCCCCCCCCCTATCAATGCTGTCTACCGACGGCTTCCCTTTAAGAGCTGCATTTCTGTCGGCCAGGCAGCATTTCACGAGGTAACTCGTCTGTAGGTCATTTTCGCTGAACAATTGCCTCCTTTTGTTGAATTTGCCCAACTGTCAACAAGACACCGGATACTCCCGGCAGAGTATTTATTTATTTATTCATTCATTCATCTATTCGTTCTTTCTCTCCGTGCCTATCTCCATATGTTTATATCTCGTCTCGTCTATATGTCAGCTGTCTATTTTTTTCACTCTTTCTTCTCTGTAGAATTCCCATATTTGCACCCCTCTTTTCACTAACCCCTGGCACTTTCCCCTGCTTTCTCGGACTGGCATTCTTCTTATTACCGATGCATTGTCATGAGCAAAATATTTGTTCTGTCTCCTGATTCGTTATTCCATCGGCTTCATGATATTATGCCTCTTTATTCTGTTTATCCCTACATGTGATAATCACTGCTATTCTGTCTGTCCCGGCTTGATGATCCCAGTTGAGTCTGTCTTTCGTTGTTCCATTGCTTAATCTTTTACTTGTCCATTGATTAACCGGTATTCCACTTAAGCTGTCTGTCCAAGTTGTAAACATCAGCCATCCGATTAACTTACGTCATATTATATTTGATAATGAAGACACGTTGTGGATTTGTCTCATTATCAGGGCAATCAGTCCTCTTCTAACTACTCTCTGTGGAAAACATTACTTGCAGATTTCTTCCGCTCTCACAGGTCATTGGTAGTCGTGTAATATGGACGAATGGATGGATGAATGCATGGATGGATTTGGATTGATGGACGGACGGGTGCTTGGCGGGTGGATGGATGGATGAATGGATGAGTGGGTGGATGGATGAATGGGTAGATGGATGGATGGATGGATGGATATGTGGATGGGTGGGTGGGTAAGAGAATGGATGGATGGATGGATGGATGGATGGATGGATACGTGGGTGGGTGGGTGGGACAATGGATGGATGGATGGATGGACGGATGGAGGTAGACATATAAATCAATAAATAAACAAAATTTACAGAAGTAGGTAATGTTTCTTTATCTCTCTCTCTCTCTCTTTTTTTTTTCTTTTGATGATGCAATCCCCGATAACGCGAACTTGAGATCAAATGCAAGCTATTAAGAATATGGTCTGTCAACATCCATTCCTGGCTTTTCCACAAGTTCAAAATCCAGAAAGAACATAGGTCTAATTAACTTCAGAAGATGACTTGAGTGTAGAGTGAAAACTTACCGCTTCCCACTCCCTTCTCCCAACTTCAGTGTCACACGAAACATCACAAGCTTAAATATCCGGGCGGGATTCTTAGAGGCGTTCAGCCATAATCCCTCAGATGGTAGCTTTTTCTTTCCTCATTTAAGCCACCTTCATTTGCCGAAACATCGAACAGACTGATACATCATAAACAGGCAGCATAAAGGCCAATCCACATCTACACTTCGACCCGTGTATGTTGGAATGAAGTTTTTACTGTAGTTTGAACTGCGCCTTGCGATATAACGGCCACTCTCAATGTGCCCCATCGATTCTATCTAGGGAAGCGAAGAAGCCTCAGCGAAAGAAAAACAGACCTGATTTCAGAGTTCATTTACTTGGAATGGAATCATTTTATATTCAGTTTAAACATTCTGAAAGAAATGTTTGTTTATTGTGCTATGATTATTACATATTGAACTAATGGAGAGCGATACAGAAATCATTGATACGTTTATCAGGGTGCAGCAGTTTTCCATGAATCGCCTTGCTCTGGTGCCGTTCGTAATAGTTAAATCTATATTCATGTTATCGTATGTTGTATTGTTTACCATGTGGCATCCTCTGTGAATAAAAATTCTGTTTTGAAAGCAAGTAACGTTAGTGTTATTTTATTTTAACTGAACCTGTGCGCATTGCGAGAATTGGGGTTCTACAACATTGGGGGGAAGTGGCGAGTTCCTAAACGTTAGGATAATCTGAAAAGAAATGTACAGCACAAAATGGAAATAAAATAACAAAAAGAAGAAGAAACCGAGAACGCAAAGTACAAGTAGCACCGGTTTTCCCCCTAGGTCACAGTAATTTGTCAAGAGATTCTGGACACAGTTAGGTGATTGTTCAATTCTTAGGAGCGTTAGGGGCAGAAGAGGAAATTTGGTTTTCTGTCCTTTTTGCCCCTCTTTCAAGGGTTTTAGAAATGCTGAAAATGGGCGTGAGATAAACGTGGATAGAAAGAAAAAAAAAATGTAAGGAGATTCAAGGGAAAAGATGGCAGAAGAAGAAATTAGTGAAAATAAAAGCGGGGAAAACCTTAACAGGACCGAAACAGCTCTTTCAGTGCGTGAAGGGGAGGTTTCAAACTGGAAATTTCAAACACAGTATTTGGAAGCAGTTCATGGAAACGGGATATGTTACTGCCTAGACCAGAATAGCACTTGAAGTAGACCTGTCGTCACATTTATTGTCCTATGTCTAGTTATCTGTTGTTTTTTGTTGTTGTTGTTGTTGTTTTTCAATATCAACTACATGTACTATGTATAGTTCAGTCTATAACTACCTTTGCGATCCCTATATTACACCCAGTTTAGTCCCTGGTGAGGCATATAAAGAAGGAAAGATGTTAGGGCCTTCTTCTCACCCTGGTCACACTCTATTATCTCATGTCTCCTGAGATAGACTTAACCCCAGCTCAAGGTGTTAGGACTATTGACCTGACAGGAGAATGTTGGCAAGTTTTTGAGCGGGTTTTTCATTCTTTCATTTTTCCTCTCTTTCTCTCTTTCATCTTTCTTTCTGTCTTTTTTCTTTGTCTTTCTTTCTTTTTGTCTGTCTGTCTTTTTATCTTTTTTTTCATTCTTTATCCTTTTTTCTTTCTGTCTTTCTGGCTTCCCCCTTTTTGTGAGCTTGGATATATCTGTATTTATTTATACACGCCTTGTCAGCTACTGGGAATTGTGACATTTATATCTGAGAACATCATTATATTTATATCTGAGAACATCATTGTCATATCCTAGTATATGCCACAAGATTTTTGCCACACATGTTAGATTAGCACTTGATTTTACGGCATATCCTCAAGCATAATGGTACATATAATGATATATTTCATATTTCCCTTTTCTGCCATCTCACACAAGTTCTTTATCATTCAGTTGATCTTTTGTTGTAGTTTTTTTTCAAAGACACTGTCTGTGAACTTCTATGATGTCTTATTGTCACCTCTGAAATGTACAAGAATGCCCTACAGATATCCTTCAGTTATGCCATTTGTTTCCATTGAAAATTTGTGAACTCACAGGGTCTCCAGGAGGCAAAGGATCAAATACTCTTTCTGTGCTTGCACTAGTCTCAAGAAGATTGTTGCTGTGGATAATGTATTTTTTCCAAATATAAAGACTACACAAAACAAAAACAAAAACAAAACAAGAAGATTGAGGCTGTGCCATAGTATTGGTGAGAGGATGTTTACCATTTTGTCACAACATCAAACAAAACTGTTTCCTCAATCAGCTGTTAATTTAAATTCTCTTATTCAGTCATGATTTTTTTTTTCTTCTGCTTTCTTCACAGAACTATTATGGTGCAGCAAAAACTATTTTCTCAGACAACCCCCTCGGACTTACCTGTGGAATGGTTTGTCCAACCTCTGACCTCTGTGTGGGCGGATGTAATCTGGATGCTACAGAGGAAGGTCCAATCAATATTGGTGGATTGCAGCAGTTTGCTACAGAGGTATCCATGTACTTTCATTTTTATGGTTTGAGAGGATGATTTAGCCATCAGACACAGGCATGAACATCAAAAGCTGCAATCATATGCCAGGATTCAGAAAGTATAGGGATGGGAATTACAGACAGTGATTCGCAGCTTAGTCATTCAATGAACAAAAAGGGAGAAACATATTTCTCTTACTAAATCGACCAGTGAAAAAAGAGGTCACCATTATTAACGTATTGAAGTGATGGTGCGTGAACAGAGGATGACACATTACCATACCTTGCTGGAACAAGCTATGACAGAGTTGGAAATGTTTTTGCTTTTTTTTTTTTTTCCGCTTTTATGGAAATTGTTTTACTACTGCACCACATGATTTGCATGTCTATGAATTTTATCAAGTATCTAAGGTTAATAGATTATTCAGTACATGATTAAATATATCTGAATAACCTTAGTCCAGATTGTAAGCAGTGACTGACCAGATTCTACAGTTTGCTGCAAATAAGACATTTTTTCAGCCAATTAGGTTACTTCTCTTTGCCAAGTACAAGCAGGATGAGAACAAGTGGCATGAGACAACAACATAAAAATGTGAAAAAGTTAGCTCTTCTTATTCAAAACAAGTTAAGCAAGAAAATATTAAAAATTGTCACAATGAGAAAAAAATAGTTTCATTCTGTGTTGGATTTTTCAGAATTTTCTGCGATTCATTTGTCAAAATAACAAGAGAAAAAGTGGGGATTTTTTGCCCCATTCTTACAAGGCTTCCCTTATACTTCTTGGTAAAGTGAAGTTGTACAGCTGACAATTAAAATGGCTCGTTGATCACTGAATGTGTTTTTTTTTTCAGATTTTCAAAAAGATGAAGGTGCCACAGGTGCGGGATCCGAACTTGACTCCATTGGATCAGCTGCCAGAGAGTTACAGAGCCAAGGTAGCCCTGGTAGGTTGTGGACCTGCCAGCATCAGCTGTGCTACATTTCTGGCCAGGCTAGGTTACACTGATCTCACAGTGTTTGAGAAGAAAGCCTATACAGGTGGTCTCAGGTAAGTATCTAGTGTCATAATGTAAAAGAAAATGTAAGAGCAAACTGAATGAACATTCCCTTTTTAAACTATTTTGTCACAACAAATATCGTAGAAATTGTAGCACAATAAGTGGGCCCTGGAAAAATCTTAGAGTATGGTTCACAAAACTAAGATTATCATTTATTTTTGCCTAAATATGAAAACATTTCTTGTTAAACATCTCAGCTCTTAACATTAAATATATTTTACAATATTGTGCCAATGCCTTATGACACAATATCTGAGTAACTGTTTATCCAAATTCAGAAAATCTATCACACAGTCTATCTTTCTGTTTTTATAAAAATGGAAATTGTTTACAATTTTGTCTATTTCCTCTAATAAAAAATTGTCATGGTTGTGTAGCTATTATTTTACCGTACGTGAATTATACCAATGCTGATTTTACTCATGGTTTGCAGTCACATGACAAAATGATAAAAGTTTTGAAGTAACCAGTGTACAACCTATTTTGTGTCTCAGTTTAGTCTTCCTAGTTTCTCCTATTCATCTCACTATCAAGGATAAAACTATAATTTATTACACTTCAGAAAGATAAAGTACATTTGTACATTCACTTTTATGAAGAAGCAATAAATGAGCACTAGGGAAGTCAGCACAAGAACAAGTTTGTTTGTTGGTGGTGAAAATTGATGAACCTAGTACTTTTCAACACAGGGATCATCAAAAAATTAGATATCTATATGCTATTTGCCATGTTCTATGTCGCTGTATAATTTTTGTCATCAAAGTTGGTATTTGCCACCTAATACTTCAAGTCAGTACCACATTTACCTGTGTACATACATGATGAAATATCCACTTTTTCAGCTCTTCAGAGATTCCACAGTATCGTTTGCCCTACAATGTAGTGGACTTTGAAGTGGATCTGATGAAAGATTTAGGTGTTCAAGTAAGCATTACCAAAGTGAATCCTCAGATCCCACTATCATATTGCTCAAGGATGAAATGATCTTTTTCTTTTTCTTCTTTTTCTTTAAATTTTTTATCTCATCCAACTTCATGTGGGAAATGTTTTAGTTGAGGGCAGATTTTAAAGCACTTCTAAATGATCAAGACTATAAGATTGTGGGCTTTAAATTATGGCATTTGGCATGAAGTGGGTGAAAGAAAGACATGTATAGCTCCTCAGTGGAGGCATTAAGTCGGCTGTCTATGAAAGTAAAATTATGCCAGGATGTTTGTCATGTTGAATGCGGACATAGGAATCAGAATATTTCTTAGTTGTCTGAGAGGACGAGAAATTATCTTCTGAATTCTGAAAATCAAAATGTGATGTAATTTATTTCAGAAAGTTGGAGTAGCATGAGAGATCGTTATCGGTGCTTTATGTGTACACATTTTCTCCATGACATCATTCCTAAACTAAATTTAATTCAGTGAGAGATAGGTACATGGCCAAGCTGATGTAATTCTTTCTGGTTTCTCCCACAGGATTATTATGTGTAATATAGTTATAATAGGTGTTCAGCCTTAGCTGACATGGGCAGTGTAGAGTTGTTATTATTTACTTCCTTTTCTTTGTTTTCTTTGAGGTTGTTACCAACAGAGCCTTGAGTCCAAGTGATATTACCATTGAGAATTTGAGGCAGCAAGGTTACAAATCTATTTTCATTGGGATTGGTAAGCATTCCTATTTCATACAAGACTGAAATATCCTCAGGAATTTAACCCTTTACCTGACATATTCCTCTCAGGCAGACCTTTCTGAAATTTCACTTGTACTTACATAACTCCATGTGACAACATAATTATCTCTTGAAAATAAAATCACACACAGAAAACGATTGCACAAAAAAAATCTGAAACTTTACATTAGATAAGAACAGAAAAGTGGGTTGTGCAACCGCAAGCAAATTTTATGGGAGTCAGAAGATTAGATCATGTCAGAAAATAAACATCTAATTGGAAATTAGAAGAAACACTGTCATGAAGATAGCTGTTACTTTAGATAAAGCCACAGAAGTGCCTTCTTGTCATCAAAATATTGTTCCAACTTCAAAAATTCACAGAAATGTCAGTTTTCAACTGATTTTGATCAA
This sequence comes from Peronia verruculata, assembly GCA_038406235.1. Lineage (NCBI taxonomy): Eukaryota > Metazoa > Mollusca > Gastropoda > Systellommatophora > Onchidiidae > Peronia > Peronia verruculata. The sequence goes on along the minus strand of JBCAUA010006603.1, from coordinate 2,886 downwards.
ATAAAAACTACGATACCAGAAAGCATGAACTTTCCATTTTTGTTTTAAACCATTCGCACTGTGAGATTTCCGACAATAACATCACTGTTGGCAGAAAGGGGATTTGGGGTGATGAGGGCATTTGCAGTGATTTGTGATGACTGTACCAGTCTACTGATAGAGGCAACTACATGTAGTGGCAACTATGTCAGGTAAATTCAACGCATGCAATGCAGAATGATAAAAAATATACCAGTGGCAGTTGTAAGAGCTAGATGATTTTGATGCACAACATACTACTTGTAAAGAGTAGCAGCATTGGAGTAGCATGCTGATAACATCTGCCATCTTGATTATGATTTAGTAAAATGAAATATTGATGATATGGATGGAATACAATGATAACTTTTAGTTCTACCAACAAAATTTTCAAATCTAGCCCATCAGTTAATCAAAAGAAACACTGGGACTGAAGACAGTTAATAAGAATAATAAGAATAAGAATAATATAAGAAATGAAGGGAGCAGATTCATTTGTTCAGTCATTGGTATGCAATGTGATACGATTAAGTTTTTATATCAGTTGGCTACATTTTATATCAAACTGACTGCTTATGATGATTCAGCTGTGGTGCCTTATGATGTTTTTTCCTGGCATAAATTGAAGTTAAGGCAGAAAAAACATTTGAAACTCACTAGAAATGATAAATTATTTATCATACACATAGGAGTTGTTCAGTACTTGAGATGTCATTAGCCAAATTTGAAAGTGTATATCTCCCATCTATTTTACTTTTTGCGTCTATCATGGACATTGCAGTATTTTCTCTTTGTATTAACCAGGACTCCCTGATCCCAAAAAAATCGATATCTTCAGGGAGCTTACACAAGATCAGGGATTTTTCACCTCAAAAGATTTCCTTCCCAGAGTGGCTGAGGCCAGCAAGGCAGGTGAGGCAAGGCAACTTACCCATGGTTTTCATTTTTGACACCAATTTTTTAAACGGTCTCTGTTTTGAAAATTTGAGTATGTTTTTTTTTTTTTCTGTAGATGCTTTGATCAGCAAAGAGTGTTTATTATTATTCCTTGTATACACAATACTTTTATTCTTTTCTGTGGGTTCTGTTTAGTGTGAACCAATTGAGACATTTTATTACAATTCTTCTGGTTTAGTGCATGATGATCAAGAAAAAGGAAATGCAGTCTGTAGGTAGCATTTTGACTTTACATAGCATCTGCCCGATTTGTTCATTGGTCGCTGGATTTAGAATAAAATAAATCAGATGTCAAAATTGTGACTGGATTTTATATATAGGCAAAGAGCATGGAGCTAGAAACTACTGGAGCACACACTGTATGGTACCTCTCACTCTTTGATTAGAAACGGCAGATGCCAATTGTGGAATTGAATGGCCATAGCTAGGGCTGAATGAAGGGTAACAGGCGCTCACAGCTAATAGATTATATAGAAGAAAACTCTCAATTTGACTGCCTTTTCAAATTCTAAACTATTCAAATTGGAATGAAAAGCAAGTTTCATATTTTATAAACTTTTTGTATTTTTCACATGTTTTTCAAGGACAGTTTCCCATTTACTCGTTTGAACTTACATTTACTGCTAAAATAACGTAAACAAATATTAAAATTGCAGTAAAAGCGATGAAGGAGCTATGCAAGACAAAGGGAGAATATCTTAGTTCTGCCTGAAAATTGAGTAAATACAAAGTAATGTCAAAATGAGGTGTAATTGCTAAAAATCAAGAGAACATTGAACAATGCATCAGAAATTAAAGCAGGGTGTTGGAAAAGAAAACAGCATATAAATCAAAACAAAACAATTCATCCTTAGTAGGCTACATAACCTTTATTAAATGATATAGGCAGGTTCACAGGCATAAGTCAATATTTAGAAAAAAAAAAAAAAAGATAGAGTTTAGTAAGACAGAGGGATTGATAGAATCACAAGGCAAGGGGCGGGCGGTTTTAAAGACATTGTAAGATCTGCATGGGAAGGAGAAAACATTCTTTCTGATATATTGATACAAAAGCGCTTTCTATCAATGAGTACAAGGAAATTACACTTGTAACAGAGTATATTCAAGTCAGCCGAAAACAATAAATAAAAGCATCATCATTTATTTCATTAAGATAACCATGATTTTAAAAGATTACATTAGACTTCCTCAAAAATGTCAGTAGCTTCCCTATCCTTTTCCCAGACATATGTAGTCACATCAAGATTATTTGGAATTGCTCCTGGCTTTAAAAAGGGGTCAGGAACTCACCTTTGACAAAGTAGTGAGCACTGTAGACACTATCATGGTCATTTGGATACTAAAGTCTACCATATTCAGTCTGGCTATTGATCAAACAGATAGATCCACCTTTCAACTAAGAAAATCTGAAGATGAACAATAAATTCGGCAGAGAAAGAGAGGCTGTGTGTTTGCTCTTTGATCAGTTTATTTGACTGAAAACTTGCAGCTGTTCTATCAGAGAGTGGCTATTAATGGAACATCAAAGTGAATCAAAATCTGTGAAATTACCAGTGACCACATAAGGGAATTCTTAATGCCCGAGGGGCTGAGCCGCCTGTTGACCACATGATTTATAGCCGAACCCAACCTTATTTAGTAAATTGTAAGATTTTTTTGCAGAGTGAACTCACTTTTTCTATTTAGATAAGAAAATTGTCACTTTTTCCTGCTAATTTGAGAAAGAGAATCGATGTTGTTAAAGCAGTTATGAATATATACAAGTTTAAAAATCATTAAAAGTTTGATATTGTAAATGCCAATTAAAGTAAGTTGTGTGTGATTAGTATGTAGCAGAAATTAGCTAATCCCCGTTAATCTCTGTTCTTTGCTCTGCAGAATAGGTTTGATGCGACTCTCTTACCTATATAT
>JBCAUA010006592.1:0-13357 GCA_038406235.1 Peronia verruculata | reverse complement strand
ACTAAATTGATAATATCTTGAGAACTAATCAAGATTTTTTGATGATTTACAAAGCCAAATCATCAGGAGATGTTATTCTATTCAGAAAACCAATAAAATGATTATGTCCAAGAAATGCGATCTGGACCCTTTCTGCATGGAGGCTCACATATTGTGATCGATTATGACACTTATAATTTATCTGAGCACATGTACACTAATCTCATCAGCAAATCAAGAATTGTGCATAACGTGATGGGACAAAGTCATATCACACATATGATTCACCTGAGATTGGAATGATATGTTACCTTATCGACGATGTATTCCATCTTTATCATAAATATTTTAAGGAAAGTACAAATTTTTACGATGAATGGGTCTCTTTTTTACTTTACCCAAGATTTCACTCACTCAAAGTGACAATAATATGAACTCATTAAACTGTAATATTCAATTGTATTTTGAAATCTAGCACATTTATACTTCTGGATTAATGGCTTTCTCTTCTAGCAATAAAGTAATTGATTACTTATTTATTTGTTTGATTTACATAGCGATGTCACAAAGTAAAAAACACTTTCATCAACAACAATTAGTTTGCTATTCTGATTTAGACTATCTCCAGGGTCAAGTGTTTATATCGAAAAGGAAAAACACTGTTATCTAAAATACCAAGTTTAAAATCTACCTGGTAAAATGAATATTACAGTGAGCAGAAATCATAACAACTTCAAAGTTATTTTAAGTACATGCTCATACAACAAAATGAAATGACACTTTAGCCCAGAATACCAGTGCCAAGACTTCCTCTGATCAATAGTGATTCCTGTTGATTCAAACCTGATTCTAATGTCATGGGCTGTCACAGACTTTGCCAGAAACAACCACAACTTCATTTCTCAGAATTTTCATCTAAAAAAGGAAGAAAATGGGAATCATTTGCACAAACACAAATACTTGCTGATCTTTTTTTTTGCAGTGGAAGACCAATATTAACTCAATTTTTCAATTAAACGGCAGCTCTATGGTCTTATGTTTAGGATCTAGAAGTGGGCTTGGCTAGCTATGCTGATATAGGCTAATCTGTAAAATATGGGGTGACATAACTGATGGTGTGTTATAGATTTCTCTAATCAGCTGATGTTAAACAAACAGTTTTTTCTCTCAAATCCACATGATCATAAGGATACTATGGGGCCTTAGAAAACATTTCACAGCTGACATGCTATAGCGATTTATATCTTTTAATTCATTCAGCTAATCTCTCATTTCAGCCATGATAAATGTGTTCCTCTGGAGTATTCAGTTTACATTTTAAAAATGCAATTAGGCAAAGTCTTTCCAAGCAGAATTTTGATCAGGGTAACTCGTAGCTCATAAGATGCCTCCTTTGCAGAGCAAGGGCTGTGGCAAACATGATACTTAGAATGATGGAATTGCACACTGTTGTGTCACCAGAAGATCCCAATGATTTCTCTCTGGTATAGATCTCCACCTGCCAGCCCCCTGGACCTGTATAATCCTCAGAGTATGTCACCAGTGAAACCCTGTCACTAGCAACTGTGATAGTGGGAGTGTCTCGTCCGCAAATTCTATTTGCCACCTTCTCTCTCTGGGAAATTTCATATTTTCCTACAAGAGAAAACAACTTACTAAAGAGCATTTCAGAATGCATGAATTTAATAAATACATGAAAAGAGTAGAAAATGTTCAGAAATATTTGCGGTCCAAGTTATAAGGATGATAAATCTGGCACTGGGGTAACTAATAACAATAGGCAAGTTCTGACAGACAGAGAATATCTTCCATATAAAGTGAACAGTGCCAGTATGTAAAGAGCAACAAATGAGAGCCAAACTGGTTATTTCATGATCATCTGAAGATTAAAAATTACTAATACTCTTACAATTTCATGGACTGCATGAAATTCCTGATAACAGTATGGTGATTATGAATTGTGAAAATGCTCTAAGGTTCACAAAAATATCCTGCTTCAAAATACTGATGTAACGTGTGAATCTCAAGACCTGGGAGAGAAAGAATTTAATGTCAGTGTGTAAAGTATAGATCACAAGATAACCTACCTTCATAGACTATAAGCACACTCTCACAGCCAAATCCTAACTTAGCATCTAACACCTTGATAACCATTTCATCCTCAGGATTTTCAGACACCAGGTGGTTTAGACATTTCTGGTTCCTGAGGAAAGTCATATCCCCATTACTCTATGAAAATGGACTGAACATTACTTCATCATAAAGTATTAAAATATGGGGTAGGCTATATCAGAAATATCATATCTTTTTATTAAGTTCTGATTCTTTAATCTGGAGTCCCATGAATATCTATCTTCAGTTTCACTTAAGTTTACAAAAGAGATTGGGTGAATGGCAAAAAGATACCATGAGGCGCAGGTGTAAATAAACTGCAAAGCACAACAAATCCACCATTGGGTTTAAAAATCACAAATGCAGAAGTTTTATCCAGCCTTCTGTCTGAAGATAAAATAAAACATTACCCCCTGCCACTGCTATAGCCCATAAGTAGGTTCCATGATACACTACTGAGTAAAGGGTTAAATTCAAAGGAACGTATGGACCTAGCCTGCAGAACAGTGTCACACAGAACAGTGAACAGGAAACATCTTGTTGTCTTCTCAGCTCTTCCTTTGTCTCCTTTGTTTATGGCTGCCTAACATTGTGAGTTGCAAGATGGTCTCAGAAATTTACTCCAAGGATTTTTTTCTAGAAATATTTCCCAATACAAACAATATAGACAATGTCTTACCTGGGGAATGGGCCTGGATAGTTGAGGGAAGAGACAACATGAGGTGTCCTAGTCACTTTCACTTCATCAGGTCCATTGCAGATCTTCCCACCTGGGGAGTGAAAAATCCTTCATTTAACGTTCTAACAGAGATCATGACCTGATTAACAATCATGTCAGCTGGTGTGAGCGTGTTGTAATTCTATTTATTAAAAGCTTTGGATTAGACAATGTCACACTCTCTCAGCAATAATTATCACTTTAAATTAAGCCCGAAGTATTAAGAGGCTGATCTTTCCAACAGTAGGTCTTTTAGCTTTGTAAACAGGTCATACAAACCTGAAACATTTTTTGTGGCTATAAAATAAATGGATTCATCTCAGATCACCTTCGAACTTATGACATCTTTTGGCAGTCACCAACATTTCATAACCCTTGCCTTAACTTTATTAAATTTTATGAATTATATTGAGCTAAAGCCTGAGAAGTGTGATTTAATGACATGGCCTAAATAAGGATAAACAAGGTTTAACAAAACTAGTCAGCCACTTTCTCAATAAATGCAGCAGGAGCTCACTTTCTTCATCTTCAATAGCAAATTCTCCACCTCTAATCAAGGCAGAACAAAGATGTTTTTCACTGACAGAAAAGGAAAGGATTAGGCTCTAATGTGATACCAACAGATTGCTATGTCAAAAAAAACTGACCAGCGCCTGATTTCATAATGTTTCATCTCTTAAAATTTTCTTTTCCCCTATCTGTCATACCATTCCCTGTCGGAAAAGAGATGAACAGTCTTCTAGAGCTGTATATTGTGTCACAAGTTCACATTTTGCAGTTGAAAATGCTATTTTGGTATTTTTTTAAATCCATCAATTGAATTGTGCAATTCAGAGTTATTCATATTGATCTAAGCACTTAATAACATCTTCGCATAAAAAACTTCCTAAATGAAAAGTATGTCACTGTAACTATGACAACTGATAAACCCATGCATGGTATCCCTTACCCTTTCTTAAGTGACATTTCTGTACTAAAACCATCTGGTTCTCTGAATGACTCTGACCAGTTATTGTGCATCTCATATGTAAACCATTTTCAGAATTTGTTTTGCCAGAATCAAATGTGCATTAGTCTGATTTAGGAGTCTGCAGTAGTTTCTCAAATCCTTGGTGTAAAATAGATGGGACAGTCAGTCAAAGGCATAAAACAGCAGTAGGGGCTGAAAAAGAAAGAATGTACTAGCCCAATCTATACAAAGTCTGGCTGGTTAAAACCTGTATCACAAAGATACAGATCTACTCCCTATTTTCAGTTACCAGATATTAATGTTTTATAGTTAGATTTTTCTTTCTGATGTCCACACAGTTATCCTCTCTCATACCTTATATTGTTCCTGCCTATAGAGTTTTCCTCATCTTTTCTATAAAGCAGTGTACAGAAATTCACCGTAAAAGAAACGGCATCTCTCTACAGGTTTTCATTTGCAGGTGAAATAAACGTGTTGAAGCCTATCATTCAATGCTGTCCTTACATTGCACTGATTTCTGCGTCTACACGTAATCTTGCTGACACATAACATCAAATACACGTACATCTAAAGGTTGCACATATCCTTTTATTAAGCATAACATACCTGGAATTGAGTGGAATGAGATGATGAAAGATTCTCCTGGGATTTTAGCATCAGCATCCATGATGAAGAGAAGGTTTCTTTGGGTGGAATAGATCATTTTGTTGATAAAGCTTCTAGCCTCATCATGTTGGCAAGTTGAAAATAAGAGTGGAGCTGACTCATTGTCACCTGCAGGAAAATAAAGATAAATGGCTTTAAAACTAGGACCTCTTGATTATGCTGATGACCAACACTAAACAACTAATCAAACCCAGTACGGCTGTTTCTGTGAGGAGTACAAGCTACGGATCTTTCAAGCAACATAACAAAATACTTTTACATAGCCAACTCTTCACAGGTAGCTAATCTACCTGTGATGATAAGGTTAAGTTTTGTAGGCCTTTCAGTCTATCATTAGACTATCTTGGCCATTACTTGTGAGACATCAGGCCACGGCAGAGGTTGTCATTATCTCTGTGTCAGCATCACAGAGATGTCCTGAGGAGCAAATTAAAAGGACTTCTAAAAGATAAAATGTGGGCTCGAGGCCTTGTTTTGTATTACTATTAAAGTTTCTGTCTACCTTCTCCTAGATAAGAGCATGGGAAGAAGAAGAAGAAAAACAAAAAAAACTTGAATTGGAATTACAAATAAAAATATCTATATTTTTAATAGCACCTGTCCATGGGGAGCGGCGTGAGGAGAGTGGCTTTCCTCTCAGCCCTGTACTTTATGGCTCAGGCACACACATATTCACATTCATTTCTAACTATTGCCTGGCAAATGATGAACCTTATAGTTTGAATCTGTGATTAAAACAACTAATCAAACTCAACCTGGCTGTTTTTTGTGTGACATATAATCTACTGATCGTTCATTCAGCATAAATGAATACTTTCACATCTGTACAATTCGCTGCATTCGTACAGCCAATCCATCTTAATTTAAACTAATACTCAGCATTGCCATTTTCTGTGTGAAAAATGATCCAATGCTATTTCATGCACTACAACTGAATGCTTTCAATGCTTTCACAAAGCCAACCTAGCCATGCCACTTTTGTGTTTCAGTCAACTAATGAAAAAATCTGCAAATTCCAGCAATGACGTAATGCCAGAGGTAAATTAATTGCTACGGTTATTCCACAATCGCCTTAATATTTTTTTTGAGATTTTGAGTTATGATACTAGCTATAATCACCACTATACAAGTAGCTTAATTTAAGTAATCTGTTTCATTAAATTACTGCTATTTTTTTTTTTTTTTAGCCAAAACTCATTTCTGCCTTAATTACAGATTTGACATTGATCAAAACGAGTTTTGTCCATTTCCTCAAAACCACTAAAACTGACTTGGGCCTTTGTGGGATGACTGTGGTGTAATATCTCTGCTATACTATTTTCATCTGCAAGATTTGCAAAATTCTGATGAAGTAAAATAACTATGAGTATAACTTTCTCTAAAAATATCAGCTAAATGAAAACAATACCTTTCAAAAATTCAACAGGTTATTTACCATAATTAGCTGATACTCAGATGTTCTTACTGCCACAACAGAAAAAAAGAATGAGTAAGTAAGAGGGGTTTTGCACATGTTATTTGGCCTTTTATTCTCCAACATCATCTTTTCAACATGATAATAGAAATATACCATATGAATGGCAGTTTTTTTATTAGAATTACTGATCGTTACACTATTACAGGCCTAGTACCTTTACAAATGGATCAATAAAAAATTTACATAATGACCAATTAATTATCTTGTAATGAAATTTCATTTTACTACACTTAAATTTGTCCAATATCATTTCATATTTAGCTTGCTACAAAGGTTGCACTTGTTAATGTATGATGATTCACAGGGAGAGCTAAATAAATGAGCATGCACTTCTCCACAGATGATGTAACATATGTTTGGACACCTGTTACAATGGTCGATAAAAAACTTTTGTTTAAAATGTGTGTTTATTTTCAATTGTGATTTGAAACCAGGTCTAGGCAATCAATTTCTGTTGTGAATTTGTCTTGATTTACTTGTGGAGGAAGGATTAGTGTTCTTCATAATCTCAGTCTTTGGAGCTCAACACTCGTGCTAGCTCAATTAAATTTTTTCAGTCCAGCCGTTTGTCCTCTTTTTTTTTTCTTTGTTAGACAAGATTATCTCAACCACTCATGCAGAACTCCACCTGGTCAGCTCAGCCTAATAAGAAATAACATTGCAAACATAAATATGTATGTAATTGAAGGCCCTGGCTGTAGACTGGAACAAGACATGCTTTCCTGGTGTGACACAGGACGGGGAGAGAAACCTAGCAGATTCTAATCTTTCCCATCTCCTAGTAGTATTAAAATCACGGCACTTTCATACTTTTATTGACTGGGAGATGTCTAAGACCTCTGCCACAGCAACCCCTACTCCACTGGGACTGAATTAATAAATTCAAGTTCAAATGCAAATAAAGTGTGTTATGCATTGATGCACTGTGAGTTTCAGTGAGGTTTTTTTTTTTTTCATATTTGCTACTTAAGTCACCCAACTGAGAACTTTAGAATAATAGATTTCTTTTCCAGCATATTTTTATCTTAATAAATATATGTAAGTTTACTCGTGATCGGGTGAATCATCCAATTCTTGAACTGAAAGTTGGAAGTTTCTGCTTATGTAAAAATCATTTGAAATTTGGTTACAAGTTTAAATGAAAGATTGCTGAAGAAAACAAGACCTAAACTTTAAATAAAGTTGGAAAAAGAACAGTAAAAGTACTTATGAGACAGGACGTCTGCAAGCATGAAAAGGCCAGTTATCTTGAATGGATTATGAATAAAGTCTTTGAATACAAAATCACATACCATCATAGATATTGATGAAATCACCATTACAGTCTCCTGTCTCAGAATAACCATATGCTCCATTCTCAGCAATGCGGTTTTCATAAACTGGAGGAGTCCACCGCAGTCCCAGGACCACAGACGCTCCCTCATTTTCAGTGGTAATTAAAATCCTGCATTTGCTGAAGCTGAAATGTTAAATAAATTCTGATTACAAATTGCAGTCAACAAATACAAAGTTAGATCAAGACCTACAATCTACTCTCAGAAAATATTCTACAGTCCACTCTCAGAAAATGTTCCTTTTCACAAAAAAGTGATAAGATGAATTCCCTCCTTGTATTAAGAAAATGCCTGGAAGTTTACATTCATTACACCTCAAAAAAGAGGTATGACAACTGTTCACTGATTTGATTGCAATCTTTCAAACTCAATAATGATGTGCTTTCTACCATGACAAGTCCACACGTTTTAAGACAGAGCTAAGCAAATTATGTTTACTCATTCCGATCATCAAAAACTAGGCCTTGGTTAAAGCATTACATATATTCCAGCCTACATTTGTTTATAAATAAACTTCAGAATACATAAGCATTCATATTAAGAGTGGTTATTCATATAAATCTCTGCAACACATATATATTCACATGAACTCTTCAGGCGTGAAAATTCTTCAATGATATTGCCAGGTAGCACACGATTGTTTACTTAGGCTGTCTAAATTGCCTTTTTAGTACTCAGTTTATCATCGTTTGTACTTTACAAGCAAAACAGATCAGTGAACAATTCCATCATTAGAATGTAAGTTCTTTTCAAACCACTAATTCAAAAAATATTCCATTTGAGAAAGTAATCTGAAAATTATCTCAGCACAGCAGTTCGTAAAACCAATATGATGCCACTTAAAATTCATTATGTATCCAAAAATCAGTATCATGAAATCCTCTTACATCAACTTTTGCCTGATGAAAATTATTGGGAGATACAAGATAGATACAAGGTAACTATTGTTTTTAAATTTATAGTCAACCTACTTGGGGTATCCTCCTTTTTTCGGCAAAGTGTATTCTTTGACCAAATCATCATATGCTACTTCCTTCCTTGTCTGGCCACTGCAAACCCAGTCTGATTGAGACATCCAAGGACAGAAGGCAAATTATTTTTGTGGTAAGATACTATATAAAGTTGGATAAGTCAGGCTTAGCAAATATAGTCGATAGCACATGAGGTGATGTCAATGGAAGGAGAAAAAAAAAGATCAATACAGCCATAGGTCTTAAGTACTGCCTGACATGGTGTGCTGGACACACTTTTCTGTGGTATTTAATACTATCACAAAGTTATTTTCTACCCTTACGCCTACTCACCATACAGTTCTGCCTCTAGTTTCAAAGTTACGCACTTGTATGACTTTCCAAAATGTTTGATTTATGAGTTATAAGTAATATTTGGTATCAAACTGCCCCAGAATTTGACTCCCAGTAAATTCATGAAGACAGATTTGTGAAATAATGACTTTCATGCCCTGCATTTTTTAATCTGATTTCCTGGCCAACAGCCAAAGTGAGCAAAAAAAAAAAATAAAATCAGGCTGAGCATCTGTGATGGGTTGCAATTCAGTCTAGATTTACATTCATCCCACAATCCCCGTAGCTCTTTCTCATTCTCTCTTTCATACACTCCATCACCTTCCCTCATCTATCTCTCCTTACTCCTTGCTTAATCATAGTGCAAATGAGAAGCTTGAGCTGAATGACAGAATCAATGTGTCAAGGTCTACCCTATTTGCAACCCTGGCGATTAGTTGTACCTTGGAATCACAATGCTAAAAACAAAAAAATCAGATCATCCGTAATTATTTTCATGCAGCACTGAATGACTGGGAAAGAAAGTTCAAATTAACATGTGTTGCAACACTTGTGCTGAAATCATGACAGCTGTTTTATTTGATAAAATTTACGTTATTGCCATGTTTTTTTCCAAAGTAAAAAAAAACAACTGAAGTTAACTCAAACAAGTTCAACTCAAATGTGGTTCACTGTTTATATTTTAGATAATAATATATATTGATTGGTTGCAGGTAATTCCTCTTGTTACATCTTCAAACCCAGTGGTCTTGTGGTACATGATAAATGAGTTTCATCTGTTTCTGGCACACTGACAATGTCTTTCCTATCGAATCACTGACCATAACAAATCTTATCAAGCATCTTAGGTGCTTTCAGGAACACGCAGTGCGGGAGTTATTTACTGCATTAACAAAAACAGGAACAAATAAAAAACAGAATCCATTTTCCGTATAGACGGAAACATTTGCATCATTACCATCATGACTATTCTGTACAATCATCTAACTAATGTGTCTTGTAAATGTATTAGTAGTCTAAGTTCAATAAAAAAAATGAATGTCATCTTCTCAACATGTAAGTGCTTATTCATATATGCATTTATTAACAAAAAACATTATTCAGGATATGTTATTTGTATAAATAGCTAATTTATAATGATAATGCATTCACATTACCATGACTCCCATGTGATGCAGTATAAGCTCTAAGCACTGAACAATTTGTTTCAAATTCTCTATTTCTGAACTGCTTGTAACATTGTTGTATCCACGCTCAGATGCTATTTTCCATTTCTTCATTCTGTTGCTTTTAGTTTGACATCCTGAGCTTTGAGGCCATGCACATCAGTTTATTTCTTGAGATTCTTGCTGATAGGAGAATAAATGTGTCTCATTTCACCCCTCCCCTCAATTTTGGTTGTAGTTGGTAAAGCAGAGGTCAGCAAGTGTTCGCCTTGACATTGTGTCCTCATTAGAGTCCATGCTACAAGTAAATCAGAGGTTGCTGCATTATACAAAGGCACTCACACAATCAGTTTTTTATCTGTCTTCCTCATCATTCATACAGTATCGCTTGTATCATTGTGCTTGTGTGACATATCTGATAAGGATTAATGAGCATAGCCAAACCAGAAACAAAAAAGACTTTTCACAAAAAATAGTTTTAGGAAAAAAAAAAAAAGACACAACTTTGATTGTAAGTTTACTTACACATTTCACTAGCACGCAGGAAGACACTTGATTCCACCTTTGATTTGATCTCCATTTGATCACGCATTGTACCATAATACACTGGATTAGTCTTTCTGTTGCATGACTTCATGAGGTTCTTTTCTGATAAGGCACCTAAAACAAATGAGGAGATTGTTTTTATTGAACATGTATAATCCAACAAAATTTTGAACAATTCATGAGCTCAGTTCTCTGTTGTGCTATCTCCATTTTTCACATTTTGAGAAAACTGATGAGTTGTGTTTAGCAACTGTTTTTGTACATAGGAGATAGGACAAAATGATTTTCAAAATATACCTGTTTGGGCAAGTAATAGGTGACATGACTACAGTTTGGTAGATGTACTATCCCTTTTTCACATGACATATTTATCTCTAAATCACCCAAAATGCAGATAGGACAACAAAGAACTGAGCTCGCCACGTGTTCTTGCTCAACTTTTGTAAGGTACCTCTACAGTTATGTTGCAGAAGTTTGAAAGTGCCCTTCCTACCTCTTTCCCTCCCTATAATCACCATAGTAAGATGCCACTAGTGGTCTGGAAAAAAAAAAGGGTTCAATGTCAGTTGCATCTAAAATGAGGGGGCGGGCTAACAATTGAAGAAACCTTTGTTAGACAACTATTAAATTGGAATTTGTCACAGAAACTGCATCAGAGGTGAAATGCACATAACTGATGTTCGTAGTTGTCAAATATTCCTAAATTTAACCAAGCCATATAATGAGGAGCACTACTACTTCCTCATAGTTATCGTCACCCACTACCTAAGGAATAAGAAAAATCCAATTCCTGAGCTTTTGCATCTTAATCCTTGTCTAAACAACTAATTGTTTCTGGTCTTAGTCATAGCCATGTCAGGAAATTATACATGTATCTTCCTATGAAGTTCAGAAAACAAGTGCTGAGCTGGAAAAGCATAAGAAAGAGGAGTAGATAAAAAAGATCTACTTTAAAAGTAGACTTAAAAGAATATTCATGAGAGAGGCCATAGAAGCAGGTACAGGGAGCATGAGAAAACTGATTGAGACAGCAAAGAGAAGATCACAATGGAGGAGAACTGTGACAGCGCTTTGCAATATATGATGGCCCGGGGAGGATTTCAGAATGATATTCAGATACAAAATAGGTTCTGAGAAGGCATGGTCAAATAGAATAAAAAGCCAGGCTAGCAAGTAAGTCACCCTTAGAGTTATTCTAAAGGCTCATCCCATGAATGGAACTCAAGTCATTCTCAAGTCAACCCCCAGATATTCCTGAGAAGTCCAAGATCTTTTCATGATGTTCATCCCTTCAACCATGAGACACAAGTTGGATGAGCTGTGCATTGATAACTTTATATACTTAAAGGTCAACTCATGTTTGGAAAAGTATAATAGTGAAATTGTGATCTCATGTAGCAGAGCTTCTGAAGAACATTGTAGTTTAGAACTTATTAGACTATGGAATTATTTTAAACTGCAATTCATATAAGTATTCTGGACTTTGTTCAACTTCAATTTTCTACAAAAAAACAAACAAAAAACATGCCTAATCCTTAACTGTGCTTTGGCCTTCACCACTTAACTTCCTTTGTTGTTGGATGCCAGTATTTGTGTTTTTTATCCCACATTCATTCATATTATCACATACTCATCCTTCACTAATTCCCAGGGAGCCAAACAATTATACATATGACAAGGCAAATATGGGGCATGAATATACAAAATACTCTCATTAGCCTTGTGAGATACCAAATACTCTAAAATGTGACTAAATTTCAATACAAAACCCTCATTTACACAATTCACAGTTGAATACATGAGCCTACAAAACAAATCAGATGCCAGATTAGGTCCAATAGAATACGAATGAATTTCATCCACTCTTTGATCCAGAACTGTACTGTGTATGTTCTCTCCCTAGTTTTGAAGTTCACATGGAATCGCAGTATTGTTTCTCTTGAGCAACTGCACAGCTTTCTAAATGTTATCTACAGAAGTATATGCAGCAAAGATCACTGACTGAAACAAATTTATGACTTAACTATTACCTATGCAGAAATATGATTTAAAAAAAACTTGGAGTCAAAAAGGATGGGTAAAATGCTAAGTAAAAGCATTAACAAGTTTTGTGTGTTCATGAATATCAACTAAACAAATTATTTTCATATCTTCTGTGGTAGCTGCGTACTAATTAGGCCTACCTCGGAAATCACAAGAGACTCATTATAAAATTCAACAGAAGGGATAATTTACCTTTCACGCTTACCGCATCCGTATTACAATCTGCTTCTCCTTCAGATGTGCCCATTACATCCAGTCGCAGAACATTATCCTCATTGCGAGTCCAAAGTCTCACAGGGCAAGTATTCCCCCTAAACATAGTCAAATTTATATTTAAAAGTTTGTATGTAACATGAATGAAATCTTTAACAGTCATTAACAGCATAAATGTTCAGCTCAAGATGTAAGTTTTCATTTGTACCAAAAAATTTTCCTTTTTCACTTTGAATAGATTCATGTGAAGGAAATAGTAATTATCAGCTTTTGCCTCTTTCATAGTACCATCTTAAAGCTCTAAGAGATGTTCTAAAGCCAATGCACACTTCAGACAATTTTGCCATAAGTCACGCACAGGTCAATTTTAATAACTTTCAATATGTGTAACAGGTCCTCCAAATAATTTAATAGTAACCACAAATAATTCAAGTAGAGCCAAGCTTCTGCGTAATACAGACATGAGGTGTAGTGCTATTCTTTTAATATTTTTATTTAGTTAGATCGTAAAAATTGCCTCAGAAAAACTCCTTGATTGTGTAGATCTAACACTGACTTCATTTTACAGATCACTTTTCAATCAACTGTAATATTCCAAAGATAGCACACATTTATTGCACTTTTATCTTACCCTAATATTATTAATGGCATGTGCTACTGAGAAAATCAATTTCATCATTCTGATTTTGCATCACAGATCTGTTCACTTAGCTGCTAGGAAAGGGCAAAGAAGCAAACAATTTGTTTTTCATTACAGTGGTCTCTGCCTAAGAACCCTCCGCCTAAGAGCCCGGTCCGCCTAAGAACCCGCCTCTGCTGCGAAACCGAA
>JBCAUA010006581.1:0-13357 GCA_038406235.1 Peronia verruculata | reverse complement strand
GTATGTATATGTGTATGTATGTATGTATGTATGTATGTATGTATGTATGTATGTATGTATGTATGTATGTATGTATGCGTGTGCGTGTGTATGTATGTATGTATGTATGTATGTATGTATGAATGTATGTATGTATGTATGTCTGTATGTATGTATGTAAGTGAGTAGGCAGACAGGCAGGCAGCCAGGCAGGCATTCTTTATCTCCTAGAAAACCGTACTCTTTACTTCAAAGATGACTACCGCACCTCAGTTGTTCCTTTCCCCCTTCCTATTTTCTTTCGCTCCATACAGCACCACGTTGTTGAACTCCCTTTGCACTTCTGGGCATGCCTGTGAAATATTAAACTGCTTTCTTTCTTTCTTGTTTTTCCTTCGTTCTTTTTTTTTGTTTGCATGTTTGTTTGTTTGTTTGTTTGTTTCTTTCTTTCTTTCTCTTTCTTTTTTTTTCTTCTTTGTTTGGTTTATTTGTTTTTTTTCTCTGTTTTTCTTTCTGTCTTTCTTTCTTCTTTGCAACACTCCCTCATTCTTTCTTTTGGTCATGTTTTGAAAACCCTGAAAACACAATTTTCTGCTTGAAATACTACTGAAAAATTCTTCTTTATTTTACATGTTTGTTGTCAATGTTCGCTTTATACATTTAAAAAACTGAACGAGCAAGGATGCGTTTGTATATAATTAATAAATTTGAATATAATCGATATTATGATATCACTATGACAAATTGGAAAAACATGGCTAAACTAGAAGAAAATATTACATTAGTGTCGGTTTTTGGAATGTAAGAGAACGTAAAAAACAACAACATGAAAACATGCAGCGGAAAATAGGTAAGATTTTGGTTATCGCATTTCATTGGAATACAAACAATATGCAATTCGAATAAACCCATGGCAGTCTCTATAGATAATCCATGTCATAACAATATCTCTTTTTAGGTGGCCCCTTTTAGGCGCTTTAATCGACTGTTACCATTGACAAATGAGATGCGACACAATGAAATCAGGTCTCGTCAAACTTTGAGCATAAGGAGTTACTGGTATCACCTTAAAGATTATTCATTTCCCTTTGCGTGTGTGCCAAAATGATTATTCTACCTTAAGTAGAAGTCAAGATATTATCAATTAAAGACGACGGGGTTGATTTGTTGCTGCAGGTGAATTTATCGAGAAAATGGCTGATCACTTTTGTAAATCCTTATTATATCTTGTTAGGCCATGCCACCAAATTACAATTTGTGGACTTTTACTCAATCTATTTCGATAAATGTAACTCTTGAATGCATGTTTAGATTGATATAGAAGGGTTTGATGAAGAAAAAAAAAAAAAAGTTAATGTCCGAAAATTCATTCACTGTTGAAGTGAAAAACACGTGATTTCTCCGTAGCCTCAGATTGACGAGCACCTGATTTCGTCATGTCGCGTCTCAAATATGAAAGACGTCAAGAAAAAGCCAAATGAGGCAATGGGATAGGATAACTCAAATTAGGAAAGCGATCTTAAGGAAACGGGAGCTTGGCGAAGTAGAAAAAATACTTGGGAAAACACAGATATAATGTCACCGAAGCCGACCAACATCTGATTCAAGAGAGAAAATTTTACCTCCTTGGTAAAGTTAGCGTTATAGAAGAGAATATAAGATAACTTGAGGTAGATTTTATTTGCCCTTAAAAGGAAATTCCATTTCAGACATTTTGAGACCAGTCAAATGATCAGGAGATTTTAGCTTACACTCTGATCTGTGTTCACACTCTGCGCGTGGCAGGCAGCTCTTAGCCACTGATGACTATTGAGAGATACACCTTGCAAACATACCCGTGCGTGAACGATGTTCCCTGGGACATATGACTGGCTTCGAAATACCTCATTTCATCATCGGTCGGGAGACAAAGACTTTCTTTTGGAAACTCTTCTTCATTTACTTTGAACTCTGGAATCCCCACCTTGTTGTCCCCAATGTCCTAGGCTCACAGAGTATAAAACAAGTATTTGAGTGGCTGCGTCATGTTAGTGTTAGTAACACACCGAAATGAAAGTTAAAGTAATGAAACTTTCAGGAAATTGAATTAACATTTGTTGCGCATGTAAAACAAAATTCATAAGCGCGCCATTTGGAGTCATCTCAGTTCTAGGCTAGATTTGTACTATTTCGCCCACTTTTTATGGCGACTTCGTGCTTGAACTGTATGAATGCTATTCCCCCTATATTGATCTACTCTAGTGAATTTCCCAAGTGATAGGTTTAAAACTTACTTACATCACAGGGTTTTTTAAAATTAGTCTGATATGGTTGCTTAGATATTTACCAAAATTTACAAAGAATGTGAGGAAAATCGCCGCGCATGTCGTGTTCAGGTCCGCCCAGATAGAGCGGGTGCCTTCGTCTGGATGGTCATAGGCATAATTTTGGACTTCAGCTAAATGGGGGCTTTAGAGTAAGGTTGAAGCGAGAGAATTAGAAATGCAAGAGAAAGAAGAAAGAATCAGACACATGAGAGGCCTGAACAGAAATTAGAATTTAAACACGAAATAAAGTGAAAAGAAAATGATCAGATACGTTGAACCCATAATTAATTTTTTTTTTTAAAGTGCCCCACACAGTGGTGTTTTTTTTTTTTTTGCTTCGTTAGATAAACTGATTGTTGTCGGTGTTTTCTGTGATTTCCTTAAATTGACAGCTACATACTTTTAAACAGTGGGGAAAAATACAAATTGATAAACATACAGAAGCTAATAAGGCCCCTATCTGACCTTTAGTAGAGCATTGAAACGGCATAATAATGGTAATAGTCAATAGTCTTAATGATTATTGACGTAGGAAAATGCCTGACGTATTCCTCGTTGAGTTTTTCCCGAAATCTGGTGTTCTGTAAACCAGGATGCAAATACAGGGACTTTACCACATTTTCCAAGCATTCTCTCCGAGAAAACACAGAAAATAAAATAATAAAATTAAAAAAAAAAAAAAAATACGGTATTCAAACGCACAGACGTATCCATTTTTATTTCTCATCATTTTTGCATCACAAGTCCCCACAGATTCACTGAAGTTGTCTTTTTGTTGCTGCAGTAAATTTCTTCCTTTTTACTCTGACATTGTGTTGATTTCACCGTGGACTGACACTTAAACATTTTAATAGGTCATACACACAACAGCAAAGTGGACATCTTGAAACTGGATGCATAAACAACAAGTGTACATTAACTTCATGGACATTCACGTCACATTAGACGCTCAAAAATGTGTATTGAGGCCAAGGAGGACGTGAAATTACTCTGTTTGAACGTTAAGGTTAAAATCGCCCCCAATGTGGACATACCAGAATTATAGTTCGACGTGCATGTTTTTAAATATTTTTATAGAGGTCTTCTCCATTTCCTAATGATGGAGGCCAGATTACGGACACGTATGACGTACAACATATTAATAAAACGTAATGTACTTCCTGATTCTGACTTTATGAGCTGATTTACCTGTTCATTTGAAAATGGGAAAGCAATTAAGACATTTTCAGCTGCGAATTTATCGACAGCAATTATCCCTGCTTTATTGTTTTCCTTAGAAATCCTGTATCTAATGAGTATCACCTGACAATAATAATTGTGAACCTCGCGCCCACTGATAGAAGGACATGAATACGTAGAGGGAAATCCATCCATTTATCCATCCATCCATCCATCCATCCATCCATCCATCCATCCATCCATTTATCCATCCATTCATCCGTCCATCCATCCATTTATCCATTCATCCATCCATCCATCATCCATCATCCATCCATCCATCCATCCATCCATCCATCCATCCATCCATCCATCTATCCATCCATAACACTAAATG
Source organism: Peronia verruculata (assembly GCA_038406235.1). Classification (NCBI taxonomy): domain Eukaryota; kingdom Metazoa; phylum Mollusca; class Gastropoda; order Systellommatophora; family Onchidiidae; genus Peronia; species Peronia verruculata. The sequence continues at coordinate 9,517 of JBCAUA010006581.1, read as the reverse complement.
CAGTGGCACTTAAAGTCATTCGTGCGATACCTTCAGTTGTAGGATCCAGTGACAGCTGTGCTGTACAACTGAAGTAAAAACAGAGAAGAAGGCAGTTTTTCTGGAACTTGTGGAAGGGGGAAGACGTCAGTGCCAGGCACGATCAATAAAATTACGTCGATAAAACTCTGACAGCCAACAGAGCCAGACAAAAAATGGAACTTTCTTCGGCCTGAGCATTCTGTCTTGCTCCCCAGAGCCCCAAACACTCGACATTTAGCACCGTGGATATAGAGTTCTGGTTCTTGAGCACATAAGATGTTTAGGTTAGCTGTTCCCCCTCGTTAACCCTTAAAGTGTGGGTAAAAATTGCTGAGGGTTTCTATGATGACATTGTATTAATAATATCTTTCAGAAGTATAATTTATGTCCTCTAAGTGATATAAAATGAGTAGCATTCTGGATGCTGACTGGAAAGGAAATTTCAACACAAAACAGGACGAGAATGGGCGAATCTTTCATCAGATCAATCCCTTGGCATAAGCAGGGTTAAAGGTCAGGTAGCGTTTAGGGCGGAACCACCTATGCAAATTTTTGGTCACATCACAGTGAGTCTGATCTTTCTGAGGGAAAGCCAGTGTGACATAGCCAACTTTCAGAAATATAACGATTTTAAACCTGCGAGATAACGATCAGTGTCTTATTTCTAACAAAGACATTATTTTGGATTATCTCGTAGTTTAGAAAAAAACTTTGATGAACTTGAGTAAAGCTTAGTATTTTTTTTTTTTTTTGCTTAGATAATCCAACTTCTCGAGGTACACTTTTTTTTAACATTCGAGCTCCATTTACTACATTGAAGATACACTCTTTGATACAGCTCATCCAGTATGATAATCCTTTCTTTCTCCATTTGTAAACACGTTGGCAAATTTCTGAATTTCAACAGAGTGCTTTCAAGCAGCAGTTTACAGAGTGGAGAACAAATGGCTCCACGACATACAAAGAAATCACTCATCAAAACAAAAACTTAAAAACAAAAGAGAAAGTCTGGTCTTTGTTCTCGGAGCTGTTTATAATGTCTTCATTCACAAACTAGTCTCTTACAAATCTGAAAACTGTTCTACATATTAGAGATAAATATCTAATAGAAACAAGTCCCTGCTTAGGGAAATGCGTTAAATTCATTAACAAACAGCATCGCTTTAAAGTACTTAACAGAGGATCACTTTTCATCATTAGTTTGATCATTTCATAATCTATTCAGTTATACTTTCCCACCATGTTGCACGAATTTCAGTCTTTCAAAATCCACTGTACTCAGTTTTCTATTAGAAAAATGATAACACAGACACACACAGACACACAGACACAGACACACAGACACACACACACACACACACGCACACACACACACACACACACACACACACACACACACACACACACAGTTCGCAGAGGGTAAATAAAATTTTTTGGAAAAAGATTTTTCAGGGAAAAAGGCATTTGACCTAATTATGTCAGCGCTGTGGAACGTGATGTCGATTTCCGCTTGAACGAGGACAGGATGCGGTGGAAAGATTTCCTGGAATGACAGCAGCACTTATTGCATATTATGGCATTGACTTCAGCGTTTCGCAGGCGAAAGAAAAATCTGAGTGACGGTTTTCCATGTTCTTAGCAGTGGGAAAGTGTCGGTAAGCTCAGGTGATCTCTATCACGGCACTCAAGTTATACAAGAAGTTAGTAATGTCTGCCTATGGACTTGTCAGCAAAAAGCCCAGATCTTCTGAATAAAGGCAAAGGCCAAACAGATAAAAGGAAAATAAAAGGTTTAGTGTGCAATGTGTCACAATTGCGTGTTTTTGTTTCCACTTTCAATCTCTCTCTCTCTTTTTCTTTTTCTCTCTTACTCTCACTCTCTCCGTTTTCGCATATTTTGAACATTGTGTGAAGGTCTTGATACTCACAAACTGACAACTGTAGTGACTCCACACTACTGACATCACACTGTTCAGACACTATTTACATTTACAAATAATAACTATAACATAAAAAATAACAATGAATCAATCAATTACTCAATACTAAATCGGTCAATCTTGCAATTCCCATTACTTATCAAAATCAACCAACCAACCAACCAACCAACCAACCAACCAACCAACCAACCAACCAACCAACCAACCAACCAACCAACCAATCAACCAACTGCTACTTGTACATTCATATCTTCAAAGAGTGAACCAGTGGTTTGCGTGGCCAAGACTCTTCTATTCAGCAAACAAATAGAATTCTGTATTCTCCAGCACGGCGGCTGCAAGTGACAAGGCTAATCTTCTTAAAAAACAGGTTTATCTTTCTCTTAGATGCCCTGACAACCAGAGAGATTCCTCAGATCAGCAAAAACCCAAATTAATTATTTTTCTTCTAAATTTGTATTTCCATGCAGTACATCCAAAATCGGTAACTGTGGTCTTTTGCAAGCTGGTCCACAGAGTGAAATGGCAAAACCACCACCAACATTAACAAAAAATGTATATTGAAAAGAAATAACTTATTTCTTTACAGTTATTATTTGAGACAGAGGTCGAAAATCAAATTAGAAATGAAGAGTCCAGTGGAAAAATGTGACATTTTCTATGAAAGGAGAAAAACAGAAATTAAAGTTTAGAAATCTATAGTTTTTCACTGTATAACCTTTTAAACTCTTTTCAGCGGAACTTAACTGTTTTTTTTTTTCGGATTATTGTTTTGGTTAACAAATCTTAGCGGTGTGCTTTTAAACTCATTTTTCAAAAAGAATATAAAATGTGACTTAATCTGGACTTTCCATTGGAGTCTTCAAATATTTGAAGTGGAGAAATGCAAATGGTGATAAGTTATTAAATTCAAGGTTTATGAAAACTGTGCTTTGATTTTGATGAATTTAGACGTATTTTTTCGTATGCTAGTTCTCTTTCTATAGCGATGAAGGCATAGACAGCACAATACAAACCTTGAAAATATAACAAGGTGCAAAATTTAAACAATAAAAATAAAATAACTACAAGAAACAGAGGAAATTAATATCTAGTATTTTACGCAATTTCACTCCACACCTATTCTTGTTTTCTTGATCTTAACTTAGAGTGCCTAAATCTGAGGTGTTGATGGATCAATATTGGGTCTTTTGTACAGTACTACCTCATCGATGTTCAGAGTATTAGACCCTTTTTAAAAGATCTTCTCTTTTACCAGGGTGTTAATCTTATTCTGATGATCTTCAAGCTATAATTACAGTAAAAACGCAATAATCTTAATTAATTAAAAAAAAGTTATTATTGTTATTATGATGCAGTACAACATTAGATTTGTTATAACTTACAGTTCTGTAAATCTGTAAACAAAGTAAACAAACTGGTTTCAGTAAGAATAATAAATTTATGGGATTAGCACTGAACAGACAGGAATCGAACAAAGAGAAGTTGGTTTCTTTTGTTCAGCTCTTGTTCTTTACTTTTGGATAAATGAATCATTACGTATAGATAAGTAGGTAAAACAACAACAACAACAACAACAACAACAACAACAACAACAACAACAACAACAACAACAACAACAACAACAACAACAATAACACAAGAAGAAGAAGAAGAAGAAGAACAACAACAGTAGTGACAGCAACAACAACAACAACAACAAAGAAAACAAAACAACAACAACAGTAGTGACAGCAACAACAACAACAAAGCAAACAAACAAACAAAAATAAAATAAAATAAAAAACAAAGAAAGCAAAAAAAAAAAAAAAGGCAAACAACAACAATGTTTTTATCTCCATCCCCTTCAATCTCGGCTCCGTCTAATAATCATCTAATGAATGAATGAACTGTTGTCGCTAAAATGTAAATTAACACCATAAAACTACATTTCTCTTTGTTTTGCTTGTCGCAGACTGCAGGCATCTAGAACAGTAACAGTCTCACAACGGACGTGGCCACGACATGTCTTTGCACCTGTGCAGTGTTAATTTATCTCTCGGAGGCGTGAAGCCACATTATCAATAACAAGTTGGATTCATGACTACAGCGCAACAGAGAGAACTGCACTGGTTGTACACTTATCTAGAACGCGAATACAACAGGAGATCATTGTGACCAACGTTATTACCTCCCCTTGCCAGACATAACGGCTGTTGAAACAGGCACAGAAAAACTCACATCTGCCCCTTGTGCTTGAAACATACGTTACGAAAATTTTCCAAGAAAATGTATGGTGTAAAGAAAATGTTTTCCCCTTATTGTTATAGTTTTAGGACTCATAATTAGTCTTTTGAATGAATGACAAGAAGTAATGTGTTGTTGTGTTTTCTTGCTGCTTGCTCAACACCTCTCGTGTCTGGCAAAGGAAAAGTAGTACATGACCAAGACAATCTCCCATTGGCAGGTATATGAGATGCAACACGATGAAATCAGGCTCTTTTCAGATTTTGAGCATATGGAGTTACTAGTATCACTGTGAAGGTTATTTATTTCCCTATCAGTGTGTGAAAAATGGTTGTTCTATCTTAAGTAGAAGTTGAGATATTGGCAATTAAAGACGATGGGGGGTGACCTGTTGCTGCACCTGAATTTATTGAGAAAATGGCCAATCATTTTTGTAAATCCTTCTTTATCTTTGTAAGACCATGTCACAAAATTACAATTTTTCGGGCTTTCACTCGATCAGTAAATATGAAATGCATTTTTACATAGATGTAGAAGGGCTTGATGAAGAAAAAATATGCGTTAAAAATTCATTCACTGTTAAAAAAATCACGTGATTTCTCCAATCGGCTCAGTTTGACGAGTGCCTGATTTCATCGTGTCGCGTCTCATATGTCACACCAAATGGGATAACACTACCGATACTCAATGTTAGATCTTATGCGCTATCATATAAAATTACTACCGAAATGAAAAATCAGTGAGTCGAGAAATGTTGAAACATTTAGATTCCAATACTAAATGAAGAGTTGAAACATTTGGTCCAATGACTGTCTTGTTATGTCCTGACCAGTTACGCTTTTGCTTGACTCAGTTCTGTTTTTCATAAAGCACATTCTCTTATAAGCAGACTTGATATATATATATATATATATATAAAATGTAACGATCTCAAAAATTCTTATCAGTTAAAATTACTTTTCAATCGAAAAGGTCTCACATCGTGAAGAAGATCTAATATGACTGCACACAGGTCTTATGCACTGTCCACATGTCTCGCTTCGAGCCGCGCTGTAGCTGCGCCATGGCTTTGTGATGTAGGGAATGTAATGGCGGTCACCACACCCTAAGCAACCACTGCGCTGGAATTGCTCGCTCCGAGCTGTGCTATTGTTTCGGGCATTTACCACAGCTCAAAGCAAGCAATACCTTGGCGATCTTCAGCGAGTATAAATAAGGGCAAGTGCGTGACTTCGCAACCTTGAGACACCAGATGTTGACGCAGCATGCAGGCCCCGTACAAGATCTAGTTAGTAAAGTTCAACCAAATTGCATACGCGTTGTCATTTATTTCTCAGTGTGAAATTTATGAATTATGCATGTCGGTATAATATGTTTGAGTATGTATGCTGCCTGAATGCGGATTTGTGTTTTCTGGTTCTCATTTTAGTAATAGTATTAGTAAATCCGATAAGTAAGGTGAAGACGCTCTTCTGCAGATATCGGTTGTCTAGATCCAGAGCTTTATTAAGTCAGTATGAATGAGATCCAGTATCAAAAAATCTCTGGTAACATCCGAAAGTACGATTGAAATCGTCAACTGTCTTGTCTTAAATCATGCTAAGATGATGATATTCACCATATGCAAACCTGAGTGTCAATTGAATGGACCACTATTCTTTATCATAGCCGAAAAGATTATTTCGTATAAACGGAGATGGTCACTCATTACTGCATACCCTTCTTGCCGCCATTGTCTTCTGCATACTGTCTTGAACAATGCAAACACACAGCTAGTTACAAGCGAGTTTTCGCTCCCACAACACCTGTCCGATTGTCCACACATCGCAATATACATGAGTTTGAAAATAAACGCTTAACATGTGGTCACCTGAGCAGAGCAGCTAGAAAGCTTGGCATCGCTCGAAAATTGCTAGCAAGCATCGCGGCTACACATGTGGACAGCTCCTTAGGCGGACAGTTATACGCCTGGAGAAAATCTTCTAGGATCTTACATGGTTTCTGAGTTGGCTGGAGCTGACTTTTGGATTATTCCATATAAAAACAAGTAAGAAAACAAATAAACAAACACTAAAAGGATAGACAGACAAGCAATAAATAAAACATTGCTCCCTGCTTTGCTGCACTTGGCTTCTATAATGAAACACATCAAACATGTAGCTATATCATCGTTCTGATTTTAAGCACAAGTAAGATTATTAATGTAGGCAAATCTCCCTTTGTCCCGATGAAGAAACAACAAGGGTTAAAAGATTTGCCCAGTACCATCACTCTATTCAGTTTTTAACATATCGAATTCTATAGATCGTTGATTATTTCTGTTAGTGTATTACGTCAGCTGTCATTAGATAGTCCGCCTTACCTGTTAAACATTTCTATAATCTAGTGATAATGATGATGATATAGTATTTGTTTTTTAACTGCCTGAGGAAGCGCCAAGTAGATACAAATATTTGGCTTATTGATTACATTTCTACCATATCGAGTTTCACCGATTGTGATTTGATTCTTTTGGTGTGTTTAATCAGTAGCCAGTACACAGTCGTTTTATAGTTAAAGTCATTTGTCTCGCAGTCAGTCAGAATGATTAGTAACTCGATGGACTCGAAAAGAGACATGAAGGAATGAATGTGATCAAAGTGATCTGAGATCATTGTTATATTGTAGAAATGGAAAGAACATTCATCTCTGAATGAGATAATATTGCTCTTAGTAGAGGCAGATTACACGTTTATCTCGATGTTATGCAGTCAATACATAACATGGGCTGATGTGGCAAACTGTTCATTTTGCCTTATATTTTTTGTAATGGTTTTAGCCGGTTCCGAGGGGTAATTCAATGTCCCTTTAATAAGCAATAACTTCGGTTACGATCTAATTAGCTGAGAAACGTTTTTCACTACCTGATAGTCCATCTATGTAATGGTAATACATGTATTTTCGCTTTACAGGAAATCGACATCCAACTGGCTATGGGACATTTTTATATAATGATGATGATGATGATGATGATGATGATGATGAGTAAATGGAGCTTAACCATACTCTTACCTTCATAAACTTGTACAACATTTGTGCCTCTCTGGACGAATCTCATACAGGTGAAGCGATGTGTTCTGAGGAAGAAAAAAACATGAAAAATAAAGCGAAGTCCGAGGTAAAAGAAATCAAGAACACGATCGACCATTAGATAAATAAGGGGCAACTGCTGCGATGTTGGTTAGATTTAGGTAGAAGTGTGTCTTTGTGTGTATGCATTAAATTAACTAAAACAGCGCAGACTTTAAGTTTTCTTGAGAATTTATGTGTCCCCCCTTTGTAAACGAAGAGAATGTACAAAAACACGTCTAACTGACTGAAAAGTGAAGGCACAGATTCCATTTGGACTTTGAGAGAACTGCCTTTGAGAGAAAATTCTCACATTTACTTTCCTTTTTGTTCCTATCATAATAATGGCTGCCCTTTAAAGGCAAGGAGCAAACTCTGCATACTTAGTGGCTTAATCATAGCTGTCTACTAAAACCATTTTATGAGCAACCAAACGAGGTCAAATATTCCTTACAGGTGAGAAGATGCCACAACATGACATAACAAGGGGCAAGTCAGTAGTAAGCAGAATAAGGAGAGGTTTTGAATTTAACATAAAAAACAACAACAACAGCAGAAGCTTTCATTTCGACGACAAGAAGAAGAAGAAGAAGAAGAAGAAGAAGAAGAAGAAGAAGAACAACAACAACAACAACAACAACAAAACAGCCTTAACAGAATCTAGCAACAACAACGTTAATGACCCCCTTAATATTTGCCAAAGAGAGACAGCCCAGAGACATAACATTTCGGACATTTTCCAAAAATCAACATTTCCTCCAAAAAATGAATATATGACGACCACAGTAACTTCAATATTCAGTAGAAGACTATTCCCAGTCACTTTCTTCTCTATTCTTGCCCCTCCTCCCTTCCCCCTCCCCCACCTCACAAGCCTTTCCTAGGCCCCTCTTACTCCTTAAAAAGTAACCGTGTTCAATTTCCTCGCCTCTGTCAATTATTTAGCTCTTCAATTTCAACGACCTTTCATGCTACTCTTTGTCTGGATATATTTTCTTTATATGTTTCTGTTGTTGTTGTGCTTAATCAGTATAAATATAAATGGCTGGAATATTTGAAAACAAAAAACAAAAAAACTTGAAAACAACAACAACAACAACAACATAAATATTAATCCAATCCTTCATTCTTTTACAACTAAAAATCGGGCATTATAACTGTGCATCTGGATCTGCACCGGTCAAAAGCAAAAACAAAACAAAGTCACAAAAACAACAAAAACAACAACAAACAGAAAACAAACAAGAACAGGAAGAAACAAACAAACTACCAAAAAAGAAAAAAACAAAAACAAAAAAAAAAAAAAACCAACAACAAGAAAAACAATCCTACATCAAACAATAAGCCATAAAATGAAACAGAACAAAATCGGTGATAGATAAGAAGACAGAGATAAATGAAGAAGTATAGGAAACGCGACCGGGGAGAAGAGGATCTCCAAGAAGAATATAAGAGATGACAAAGGTTAAATTCTTGCCATTTACAATATCTCTCAATCTTTCATATTAATGAGACCATATGCATGTTCCCTATGCACCAGCATCACATATTTATATAATTCAAATGGACTGAATCCGCTAGATAAATTCAAACTATGAGTAAATACATATTATTCAGAGAAAATAAACAAACAAAACAAAACAAACAAACAAAAGAAAACAAAAGAAGAAAGCAAGAGAGAAAGTTAAGGGAGAAGGAAAAAATGAAGAACAGACATAGAAACAAAAAAAAAAAAAAAAGAAAGCTTCATGTCAAGGTCTTTTTTTTTTCTCTCCTATTTTAAAATTTTTAAAATTTTGGTTATTTTTCATTTGTTAAGAACTAAATAAATGCATGTACCAAATAGAGGACAGTGATAGGACGTTTGTCTACCAAAATATAGCACACATCTGCTCTCTTATTTCCCCTTTTCTACTCGAGATAGTATGATCAAGAAAGAAAGGGATGGGGGGTAGGAGGGAGGAAGAACGACAGAAAAACAAACACGGACAGCGAGAGCGACAGAGAGAAAGAAATAGGAGACAGAGAGAGCTACGTGACAGGAAGAGAGACAGAGAGAGAGAGAGAGAGAGAAAAAGAGAGACAGAGAAAACAAAAAAAAAGGAGATAGCAACACAAAAACATATGGCATATCCTAAGAGAGGGAGAGGAACACACACACACACACACACACACACACACACACACACACACACACACACACACACACACACACACACACA